>UXGD01001188.1:0-38585 GCA_900474315.1 Torymus auratus | reverse complement strand
CGAAGGTGTGCTCGAAAAAAAATTTTCAAATCGTGATTTCGGGTTTTGTCGCAACTTTGATGGGATTTGCACATATATCCGCTGCGTCTGCATGGAGTTACCGTCTTGAGTTATACGGTTGAGCGTTCATATTCATATGAGAGCATACATTGACAGCCGAATTCGATGTTACTCATTAAAATGCATTTACCATCTCACCGAAATCTACATTTATAAATAATAACAATAAATTATATAAATAGATCGAATATTTATTAAAAATAGGTGAAAATATATATCGAATCAGTCGTACAGTGCATAAACGTATACACACACGTTAACGACATCCGCACATACATAGAAACCTGTATAATATATAGAGGTGGCGTACGAAGTATCGCGCCAGCTGCAGAAGTGTCATTTTGCCTATATACGCGCATGGTTCGCTCATTCGGCTGGTAAGAGCAATAACCACATACCTGGCAAGACGGCCACGGCTAAGGTGGTAGCCCAACTCCCAGCTTCGCTCGAAACTTCTCCGCCCGCATACCTATATATACGCTTTTAGCGTATATACGGAGGCACTCGTTTCCGGCCGGGATTCAAAGCAAATATCCGCACGCGCGGTGATGCTCTCGTATTCGCGCGCGCTTGCTGCAGAATTCGCGTTACCGCGACGCCGGATTGGATTACGGCGATATTGACCTGCGTGCATGCAGCGCGCTATAGGCCGAGCACTAGACTGACTTTATCGGCTCTCTCTCTCTCTCCCTCTCTCTCTCTCTTCCGCCACAGTTCCTGTTTTCCATCGCTACTGTTGGCGGTTTTGCGCGGCCTGCGCGCGAGCTTGTTTGCACGGTCTGCCCCCTCGGCACTGAATGTTGGAGAGTAATCAGATGTTTAGGCTCGAGCATATCTATATATGCGCGTGTGTACATGTTTCTCAGAGAAATCAGATATTTTGCGTGCGTGGGTATTATGTGTGTGTATATACGTACAAGTGAGAGCGAATTTGGATTCACGCTGTATGCGGAGGACCATTTTTACGGTCGCAGACGCGCGGGAGTAGCACGAATCGGACGTTAAACTTTTCGGATGTTTAACTTTTTAATGGCTTCCAGGGAGGGAGGGAGCGTCCGCAGTTCAAGTCTCTTGTTCGTTGATTAAAGAAGTTGAATGTTTTAAGGGGTTGTTGCGGAACGAGCGCTATTTTCGTTATGCGCGCATGTACCTATATGTGCATTCAGATGGATGACAAGAACTTTCCCCGAGTATTAGTTTAATAAAGAATGATAACGGGATGAGAGGGATATTGTGTGTCGGTGTGCTTATGTGCTGCTCTGCTTTAATTTTCACGCTTTGCTTGTCTGAAAAATGGGAACAAGTTTGAAATAGTCGACACATGCCTATATAAAGGAGATATCTTTTTGTGATCATTGATGATGTACATGTAAGTTTAAATACGTATTCGCAGTGGAAGTGGCAAATAGAAGTAAATTTGGCTAGGCTAAGTAGACAGCTGTCCAAAGTTTAAGGTTTACAGAATCCTTGAAGAATGTGTTAGTTGTATCTGTCTGATAAATTATGACTGATGTAGTAACTTTTTCACTTCCTTGAACGGAGGGTTATAAGGTTAACTTTTTTACATCCTATTCAGTGTGTTATTGATTTAAAGAACGAACTGATAGGGTTAACATCAAAGTTTATTTAAATAGCATGATGCAAATATTGACCTTAAAATAAATGCTTAAACATCAATAATATATTATTATGGAACTTATATGATCAGCGAGTTCCATTCTTACAGTATCTATAATATTTGTAATAAGAACTGTTTGCCAATGTTGAGCTATTACGCCAAAACGTCACAAAATATATTTCCTCTATAGTCATACTGAGTTTGCTCGGTTTATGATTGCAATTATTGCCTCGTATAAAAGCAAATGCTCGTTTGCCAAAATGGCTCCATAGTGAAAATCTGATTATTCTAATGCACAAGTTCTGTTATGATCCTTAATAAAATAAGCAACTACACTACTTCTTGTTAAATTCAGTATTTAAATAAGTGCTTTGCATATACCATAAAAATGTTTTAAACGAGATGGAAATCCACAGAATTTTCAAGTAAATATACATAGGTATATGCGCAAAAGTGACGATTCAATTTTAAATAAACCTCCAATCTTCGCGGCTTGCAAGTTCTCGATGTGCAAGCCGCATTTCGAGAAATCAAACTTCTTGTCGATTATATTCATAAAGGATTTTTATTGCTACGGATTATATAAAGGGCGGTTTATTTGAATTTTTAGCGTTGTGTAAAGACGACTAATGAGCGGGAAAATGCGTCAAGGGAAACAGCTGCATATTTGCAAGGATTTGTATTTTCAATGCTCGAAATCTCGCGAGGAGAGTTTTCAGCTAAGATGTTGCGAGTTCGTTTGGGTGTATTGAAATGAAATGCTGGTTCTACTTTATTATTTTGAGAGTTGGGTGTAAGCTTGAGGACTAAAGCAGAATAGTAGTAGAGCAGAAATTAAGGCAGAAAAGTTGTTTTCAAAATTCGACACTTCTAGTATAAGTAATATTTTGTTTGCCACTCAAACATCATTCACTAATTCCTCCTTATTTTTGTTGTTAAATCTAATAATTAACATTTATACGCCAACATTCATCTATATTCAATTTTTTTGTTGGAAATACAAATTCATTTGAGTATTGTATTTAAAATGCTATTGCTATTTTAGATGCTATTCTATTTAAAATGCTATTGCTATGTATATGAATTGGAAGATGCCACTGCAATTTTTAAAATATGGGATTCCATGAAATTTCGAAAAATTTGTAATACGTCATTATAAACTTTATAATAATCAATTATATTGTATTATTTATTACTTTTCAAAATTTTAAATAACTATAACTGTTTTTCTTTCTTTTAAAAGAAGTTTAGTATGAGCAATGAAAAAAAATTTTAAAAGACAATGTAGACTTATTTTAGGCATATGTATATACTCGTGCGCGGCTTTTAAATAGATTTGAATATATGAATAAAAAAGTCCCGATGTTTACCTAAAACCAAGTAGTTATTTTAAATGTTTTATTGCCTTATTATTGTTATAGAATTACAACTTTATTTTCGATTTATTACACTGTCAATAATTATTTTTAACATATTTTTAATAGACATATTTACAGCTCCTTTATAATTTCTTTGAAAATCCTGTTTTAGGTATTATTATGAATAATTAACAATATTATATATTTATAATAATAATGTTCAACGTAAATTTTAAAATAAATTATTACTTTGTTATTTCCAAATAGACTTTCCAACAGACTCCAATATTCAACCCTTTTATTTCTATAAAAGGAAAGACTTACAAAAAATACGAAAATTAATTATTTATAACGTTAATTCAAGCATCAGAAATATTTCTTACCGAGAAATCATTGACGTTAAAATGATCAGTATTTACGAAATTTCACGTCTCTCAGTTTTGAATTTCATAAAATGTAGAGAAAATATGATGCACTGCATTACCTAGCCCGTGCGCGCTGATACTTAAAATTCCAATTTGCCTTTATTCATGTAAATTTCAATACTTTATATGTACAGCTACGGTCGCAGATTATCTGAATTTCGGCCGAAAATTCAAAATCAGCGACCCAAAAAACTGTAAGTATGTATTTTCATATGAATAGCGTAAACTAAAATTTCACGCATAAACTGTTACATACAGAAATCCTCACTACCCTTGGATTATTTAGATTTGTAACTGAATCGCGTCTGTTTCGGAAAAACTTATTTACGTTTTCATTGCACGCCCGTATGTATTTTGAGATTTAAATGTTTTATCAGAGTTGGGCTGTTTTGCCAAACATGTGCACGGAATATGAATTTTGTTGGAGGATATTGCTTTGTTTAAAGTTCGATTTTGAAAGTTGAAGTAAGAACACAATGTAATGCATTTATATCACTCATTTGATACTTTAGTAATGTAAAATAAATTACATTAATAGATCGAATATCAGTATTTCCTTTAGTTATTTTTATTATCAGTCATATAAGAAGTTTTTAATTTCTGCTTACAAAATTAAAATTCCAGTGCACGGGTAGAATCTTATTTCATGTCCCAGCTTCTATGTAAAGCGTGTTTAAGATTATAAAGATTACTATAAGCTAAAGTGAGTAACGCCAGGACGAGCACTAATTCACTACACAATAATTATGTTTCCTCTACGCGAAAAAAATTACTTTCTTCCTTAAAGCGGAAACCCCCACAATTCCACAACAAGAGAAAAAAAAATATAATTTCACAAATTTTTCCAAATATCTGTCTTTGAAATCTCATTCACAGCCGTGCAGACGTCATTCTTCCTTATCAATCCAGAGCTCCCTCTTTTTCTCGTGCGTAATCGAAAAAATTATTTCACCGCAGCACCGTGCGCTGCTGATTACACAATTAATATTTGCTCGCTTGCGCGGGCTGCTGTACCTATATTACACTTTAAAAAGCCGCGACTCTACATCGCTCGCACAGATAAGGTCGCAAGCGTGCCAAGGCCTCGCCTCGGACTTTCTCCTTCGTTCTGCTCTCGCTCTCTTCTCTTTTTATCAATAATCAATTTTTTTCCTCTCACCCTCTCTATCCCTCTCTTGCTCGCGAAATCTATTTTAGTGGCTTATAATTTATGCGCCTCGAGTGAGAATTTGTCTTAACTCAACTCTTCGAAAGCTCCGTATCTCGTTATTATATCCCTTAAAGGGGAAATTTAAATCTCCTTTTTTCCTATTAAAGTACAAAGAACGCTTTTGGCTGCTGAAACGGCTACAGCGCAGTTTCAGCGTTTTGTAGGAAAAGTATGTATGTTGGAGAGTAAATATTATAATGCCCTTGCAAGGTAACGCTCCTCGTTTCCGTTCTTCAATAATTGAAACTTTATGAAAAGACTTTACTGTTGCTATTATATACATTAAAAAAAACATGCTTGTTTCTACTGACATTTGCTAATCGGATGAATCTCATAACAGGCTGTTTATATAAATAATATAGCTAGAATGTGACACAAAGCTGCGAATAGAAATAAATGCTACAATGTCAGTAATATTACATCTACCGTTGTATAGTTGTATTTTTACATTTTCCATATATAAAATTATGAATAAATAATGCTGAATGTTTGCTTAAAATTAAATTCATACTTTTATATCTCCAGTCAGCGAGTCGTTTCCAAAACGGCGTGCTGATGTATAATAATGATATGGAGCTTTAAATCAGGAAAGTAAACGAATGGATGTGTGTCTCTATTTGCATTTTGACAAAGATAGTCGGGAAATACGCGGAAGTACGTGTATTTTTCCGCATGTCGAGTGCACCGCACATCTGAACGGGCTAACTTTACGAGGTGTTGAGTCAGCCGAAATTGAAATGACCACTACCGCGACACGTGCATCATCAATTACGTGATGCTTGTCGGGAAAAATCTGTTCCAGAGTAATATTCTTGACAATTCCTGAAATTACGTTGTCAAGAACATGCTTTCGTCATAATTATAAGAGTATATTTTGTTTGCTGAAATTTTTTTTTTTTTTCACAATCGTGAAGCTCAGTTGACATAAATCTATTACTTAATGTTCATTTCAGTTTAAAATATTGCGAAATATCATAATATAAGAATCGAAAAGTTAAAAAAAAAGTTATTTCAGGTTTTTTAATTGCATAAAACGTACTTCTATCGACTAAAACATTATATATAGCATTATTTAAAGTAACATAAGTAATACATTCATATTCGATACATACCGCGTGTCACATTTTAATCTATCTTTTTGAATAACTTTTTAGGGTATACGCGAACAGAAAAACTTCAAGGAAAATAGTCGTAGAGTTTCAAGGGAGTCAATTTATGTATGTATATTATTTTAATCGTGAAATAAAAAAATAGAGGTTTTCAATAAAACTTTACAAGCTGACCTCCAAATAATCCATTGGTTATAACCAAAGTAACTAGTTGTTGGTTCCCTCGAAACCCCATGTAACCTTTGACCTAAAAGTTTTTCTGTTGAAGGGTGGCATAAAAAATTATGCACGGTATACATTAATATAGTATACGACATACAATGTGTACAAAAAATGGAAAATATTAAAAAAAGAATAATCAAAATTATGGCAGTCATCGTGAAGTTAAATATAATCGAGCCTCGAGAACAAAGTACTTCATCCTTACCAGAGAAATTTTCGAGAAATGAAGAAACTTCCGCCATCCTTGGGCACAACATATTCACAGCGCTAATTTGCCTAAATCGCAATTTTCCTTAAACTCTTCCTGCTCCTTTCCTTCGCTTCTCTCTCTCTCTGCATCTCTCTTCCTCGCCTCTTTCGCTCTCTGCGCCTCTCATTCTCTGTCCCTCTCTCATCTAGCTCGTGTCTGTTGCCCATTCTGCGTCTCTCTCTTTCTTTCTCTTTCTCGCTCTATCTCTAAAAGTCCGACGTCATCTCTCTCGCTCGCGCGCACGCGTCGACGTTGTTGGAATTTGAGTGCGTTTCTGAATCGCAGCGTGGAGCTGTCTCAACTGTATATATAGCTCCCGCTTACGCTCGAGAAACTTTGAAAGTCTCTTTTGTCGAAAATGAGAGAAAGAGGCGTAGCAGACAGGTGTGTGCGGTCGCGTGTACACGTATACGTATATTTAAGTATGCACCTCCACGATTTTGCGGCGCATACGAGCCCATGGTTATTGTTGCCGGGCGCGAGCTTTGATGCGTACCTATTGGAAGAACATATTTTTAACGAGAGCTTGATTCTTTTGCCTCTGTCGAATCGAAGGTCAGAATCTGAAATTCAGAAGAGGTTATTCCAGCGAAATTCAAGGGTATACAAAATAAACATTTTGTTAAAAATAGTTTGTTTTTTCAGTTGCATGATATACAATAAATATATAATATATCCATAAACTCTCCAATATACTGAAAAATAAAGATTCATCCATCAAAGTATTCAATTCAGTACAGATAGGAATAGTTAATGGTATGAATATTTTTGATTATGTTAATTCTGATTGAGTTCACAGTATGTACCTATTGCTTATTTTATAAACTAATTAATAAGCTATAGTCTTTCTAAATATGTAGAATATTTACAAATACATTTTTAAACTGATATCTACTTTGTTGTTAAATGAAAAAATGAACTTAATGAACATGTATCATGATCGAATATAAATCAGGAATAATCATTGATTTCCACTTTTCATGATTTCGAGTAAATCGAGTTTTGAGTTTCGCATCGGTGTTTATAATCAAGACAAATAAGATTGAATGCAACACTGCATCCCTGAATACTAATCTAAATAACATATTTTTTACCGTAGTAACTATAGAACAAATAGCGTTCATGTCTTTGAAAACAACTTTTACTTACGTCGTTATTCTGGGAATAAACAAACATGTTACTGGAGTTACGTGAGTTTTTCGATTACAATGGCAATTATATTGTTTTTTCGGAAACTATACATAATAAATATAAACTATTACTCACGGGAACTAGTAGGGGCAAATTTGTGTACTCTTTTTAATACACATATCTATGGGTACACTTATAAGAATAAGGAACGTCTGTTTCTCTTATAGGAAAAGTGGAGTTGTATCGGCTTTCCAGGATATTAGATGAAAAAAGTGGAGTTATATGGTTTTTCGGGAATTATCCTAAAAAAATATGGAGTTATGTGGTTTTTCCGGGAGTTATTCTGACAAAATTGAGATACCTGGTTATTCCGGGGACATGTTGAAAAAATAAAGGTATAGCGTTTTTCCTTGTGTTTATTCAAGACAACGAGTGCACTTTAGTGATTTCTGTCATGATTACTTGACAGAAGACTGTTCGAAGATAAGAAATAAGGCATAAAACTTATTTTGAAAAACATGTCACTTACCTATGTGGTTTTCCTGGAAGCTACAGAAATATATTTATTAAATTTCTACGAAACTCGTACACAAAGAACGCCATATTCTTTGTACATCGAAATATTTGATACATTGCATTTTTGAAAAGAAGAACATTTAAATTTCCACCGCACCGTTCGTAAAAAATTTGAACTCTGTCTACACTGACTTAGCACAGGATGAAACTAGTGTGACCCGGTTCGTGCAAATCACACCATTCTGTGGAAATTTTGCGCTTTATGTTCGAACTTAAAGGACACGAGGAGAAGGGGAGGGAATAAATCATTGTCGTCGTACGCGCGTATACCTTCTGGAATCGACACGTCGGGTAGCCTTGAAAATGCGCCTTTGATGGTGTAATTACCGATCACGATTTGTCAGTGTGACATGATAACGTATTGATTCTGGGGCAGACGGAAGGATGATCAATTTTCTATATATTAGATTGATTTAAGGCTTTGATTTTACGGAAAATATGGAAAATTAGCAAACCGTATTTCGCACGAAATGTAAAGTTATTCATCAGTTCATCAATATTTAGAACCCTAAACATTATTTGAATTAAATTTTAAAATATGTTATATCTACTTAGAGGAGAAACGGAGAAATATGATGAGACATGTACTTTGACAAACTTTGCATAAATTTATATAATTTATTGGTCTTGCTGCTTTACAGCCTTTTTTCTGCCATAAGTCCTATATTATTCTGCCATTTATACAAACAAAACTTTGAATAAATTTCCAATAACGAAGGCAGTTTATAAGTTTGAAAAATGGTACGAAGTTTGATAAGTATGTGAAAAAGTAAAATAGAAGAATACAAGTTTTACTCCACTCTATTCTGCGGTTCGAGCTCATAAAATTGTTTACATTCGAATTTAGTTTTTGAATACGTCTATCTAAGCTTCACAACAGAAAAATCTATTTCACTAATATCCGTGTACAGAAAGAAGATATGGATTTAACGATTTTCCCTCGCGCAGCTCACGTTAAATCTTTGAAATTCACTATTTCCAGAACCTCAGAAAAAAAATCTAAAAGAAAATCAAGAGACATATGCAAAAGTAAAGTTAGCAGTATCCTCCAAAGCAAAGGAAGCAACAGGCTATTCTATTCATCATGGCGGCGCTCGACTCTTCCCCTCTCGTCGTTCGAGCCGAGTGTTTTATAACTACCAAGAGTATTAAATCTCGCGGGGCCCCGAATACGTATATACGTACGCCCACACATTCCCAGTGAGCGCTTAATAAAAGTTACATGTACACAGCTCGGTGAAAGATTCGTTTTCAATCAAAGATTCCACGTGGTATTTGTATTTGCAATCCGTGCTCATTTAAATATAATACCGCCGTGGATTTTCCTCCACCGGCGAGGACGAGAACATTTTCTCTCTTCAATGTATACTTAGACGATCTTCTGACGTCGTCTAGAGAAGGTTCTATTAAAAATGCATGAATTTTTTCTCCTTAATTTCGCCGTCGCATTCTTTTTTCCCCTCGCTCTCAACGTGAACTTTTTTATTGGGCGCGTGCACCCAGCGCCTGTCTCTCGGAGGCGCGAGTATGCGATGGTCGTTTAATACAATAAGCCGATTTTTATAGAAGAAGTGAATTTCAAATCGATTTCCATTTTACTTATAAAGTCGAAAATGCGCTTGTGGCATTTACAGAAGAAAATTTTATATTGGATTACAACGCTCTACTGGCAAGTTGAAAATGAGGCTGTTATTGAATTATCAACTTTCTTTATTTTTGTGTTTGCTATTTCTTGAGAAATTCAAAACCACTAGCTTCAAAACAAAACTATTCAAAACTCTTGTATATAAGTGATGAAGTAATAACTTATGAAACCCCGTTTTACTTCATTAATGTTATATTGGAAGATTGAATTGCGTTATGATTTCAATATACTTGTTCAAGAGTTCAATTTTTGTGTTACTTAATTTTAGTTTTAGCCTTTGTCTAACCAACCGCTTTGTTCAGTATAGGTAACCAATTTTTTCATTTGCGTATGTAACTAATTGAATTCATTTGAAATTGTTAGTGGAAAAATTCAATAATATTTTTAGCTTGATATTTTAAATTAATTAACCCGAAAAGCGAAAAAGGACTTAATAGAAAAACTTGAACATAGAATATAAATTAGCTCGGTAACATGACTGCATGTGAACTATATCCGAAGGGAAATCGCCAAAAAATGCAAAAGGAAATGTCAATTAATTCGATACTCTCGCAACTACCAAGACCTTTCCTGTCACCTATACGCTATTGTTAAAGAATATCTCTCCCCTAAGATTCTGACGAATACGTAATCAAGACGTCACCCGATCATCCGACGCCGCATTGTACGGTAATTCGAAATTCTGAATAGCGAAAGATACATCGCATCTCTGCAAAAAGTGGTAAAATTGTCGATTCAGTCCCCCGCGGGCATAGCCCGGCTAACAATAGATAGCGTCCTCGCGAATGCGCAATTCCGAGCGCGAGTGAGTGGCGATTTGCATTTTCCCTGTATGTATTCTCTCTGCGCGCGTTGTTGAGAAAGAGAGGAGCATTTTTCCCTTGTTGCGATTCTGTTCTTCTTCAGATCTGAATGTAGTCCTTATCCCATTTTCCTATGTTTGATCTGTCTTGTGCTTTTCCGACGTGCTCGAGGCATTGTCAAAAGATGGGGGCTAGGGCGAAATTTTGATTATTTTACCAAACCAGTAAGAGCTGCGCAAATAGAATGAATATAGAAAAAAATCTACGCTACCAATTAAGAAATATCATTCAGTTTTCAAAATTATGTTTCAAAATTATTATTAACTTATTAAAACATGAACGCTTAAAAATATAATAATACGACTTTTTTTAGAATTCATTCTGGCAAATTAAGTGTTTTGAATTAAAATGAAAGTAATCTTGGAAATTGTATATAATTAAGCAAATTTTTGCGTAAAGTCTGAGAAGAGTTTAAAACGCAATTCACAAAATAATTTCAGTTTCTGAAATGATTTCACTAGGACGTCCAGAACAAAGGCTAAGCGACATGGCATTGTGTCCCACGCACGCCAGTCGACGCGGTTGTAAAATAAAAAACAAAATCACCCTCTTCATTCCTCATTTCGCGCGCCAAATAGCAGCATGCATTTCCTCTTTAAAAAAGCCTACCCCCGCTCTCTTGCGAAACTTTTAGCTTAGCTTCGCGCGAGTGCGCACATGCTTGCCTCGTATAACTCGCGATCTCGGCGCTAAACGCGCCGAAAAAGCCTCTTCCCAACCGCATTGTCCTCCTCCTTCTCCTCTCACCCGAAACCTTCCCTCTTACGATGCATTTTCCGTGAGCGCATCTTCGCGAAGAATTCCAGCGTCGCACGTCGATAAGGCCTTAGAATATTAAGCCCATGAATAATTGATGAAAGTGTGTCGGGCGAGCGCATGCTCGCATGCATATAGCGCACGCTCGCCTGGAAAAGTGGCTGCGAGGGAAAATATGGCCCTTTGTGCAAGCAGCGTATATACGAAAGACCTGGGCAACAGCAGCGTCTTCGTTTTCCTTTTTTCCCCGAGAAACGGCTTGTTTATTTAGAGCTGGGGTTTCGGGTGCGAGATACATCGCGCGGAAAATTGTGGCACACGCGGGATTTCGAGGAGCTCGTATATATGTAGGTCCTGCGGAGATGCAATGGGTGGTTTGGCGCGATTTCTTCGGACAGGGAGAAATTGTTTTCAATGGATTTTCTTGCGGTTATGCAAATTCAATAGAGGAGTTGGGATAAACTGAAAAAAGTATTGCGTTCCTGATTTGAACTGAAAGTTTGTATAGTAAGTGAATTGTAATTTTGAAAAGTCTATACATGACAAAATCCACAATACTTTTAACCATTTAGGCGATGAGTCTTTTTTTCGAGTAATTTTTTGCTGTTATTAGCTTGGCTTGCGAAGCACAGAAACTAGACTGGATGCAAAATGTTCAATGTGAACTAGAAAACAATACCTGTAATCGATATGAGTGTGCAATGCAGGCCGCAGCCTGGGGATGCACCAAACTGTCTAAAAAGCTACACTTTTGAAAATTATGCCACCTTTACATGTAGTACTTGTTTAAATAACACGAATTATATGTCCATAAATAAGAAACACCGTAATCTATGTACATTCACTTTATAGTCAATCATCTGGGAAGTCTTACAAAATTTGGATTCCCTTTAAGCTTCTTCGGGCGGATAAAGGGTTTACAGGCGTTCTCGTCGTTGTGAGTTCAATAAAGCAATCTCCAAAAACAGAAATAGAACAGTGCGGTGGATTTAGGATTTAAATTTTAAAATCATTCGTTCACTGCTTGTATATGCATATTTAATTTTTTTTGTATAGTCAGATTGTCGTAGAATCACGGTTTACAATAAATGTTTTATTTTGCTTTAATTTAAAGTTTATTCAAGAGACGACATTGGCTGCAGTTTTTGCGTATTAAATAATATAAAAATAAAGACGGAAAAGTTACCATGCAATAAAGTAATCTTTTTCTTTTTAAAGTGCAATTGATAATATAAAAAGATTGTTAGTCTCCAATTAAGTAATTATTATTAATGGGATAATCTCATCAGGTATATGCAAGGCACTTAAAGTTCGCACACAAAACTTACACGGCAACTTTACCAACTACTTCGCTCCATCTCTCCTGCATCAAATTTCATTGGAACAAAAGTTCCACCCTTATATTTACACATTTCCTCTTCAAACTTCTATATACTTCATCTCCAAACATCAATGCACCGACTTCACCAAATCTATGTCAATTAAGCATGCCCTCTACACATCCATATATACATACACGCACACAGCAACAATCTTGAAAGTCAACTGAAAAAGACGGAAAGCCGCTCACGGCCGAGCCTCCGAATTAAAAGAAAAGAGCTCAGCTTAATACCCTCGAGTATCGTAACGAGCGCTTAGTTATATATATAGATGTATACGACGCCCTTGCCGTCTCCGCAAAATTGAATTTTATCTCAATGCACAATGGACGCTCAACCGTGCGAGAGAATAAGAAGACGAAACTATTCGCCAGCCTTTCTTTTGCGAAAACCGGTAATTGCTTTGAAATCTTTTCTCCCTCGCGTTTGCGTCCAGAGCCCTGAGCCATTTGTATATATTTCTTTTATGCAAAAGTTCACGTGGTGGCGGTGAAAGTAGATGAGGCAAAGAGATATAAAAATGCATCGGGCACAATTTAGCCCTAAAGTCGAATTAAAGAAGCGAGACACTAAGGCGAGTAGAGTACGGGAATAAGTGGTGGCTCTACGAAGAGATTATTATAAGATATTTTGGGTATTTACATTTTGTCAAATCGTTTATAATATAAAGTTTCATGCCGTAAAGAGTAAATCTAGAGAGGGACGTATTTTTTTTTGTTTTGTTAACCGCGAGAAAAAAGAACTAGGCTAGGTATTATTTGCTTTAATTAACAGAAAAATAAAAGTCCACTGAGTACTGAATTTCTGCAACTAAGTAAGTAAAGAAAGTGTTTTTGTTCCTACACCCAATTATAAGAGAAAATAACGCTCACGGCTGGCTAGTTTCATTTCTGTGATTTTTTTTTTGTAGTTTATTAAAAATGTCTAAAATTACTGCCGATGTCAATTACATTGCATTTACTTTTTTCAATTCTACTACAATTAGTGTTGTTTGTATTAATGTTAGGAATAATTCAAGAAATAATACAAATTAAGAAAATTTATTGATTTCAAATCTTGTTAATTGATTAAAAAAAATCATTTTTCTCTTGTTTTTAGATTCGAATATCAGTACAATAAATATACAAACGATATTAATATACCAAGAGTTTCCGTCATTCAATGCCGTGTTTCGACGCATTACTTTTAATGGGAATCATATTTTACTTTCTCTTTAATTCGATTCGATATTTCAGCCGGTGTCTGATTAACCAATCAATTGCCGCGATACCACACTGACGCACCAAAAAGGTATTATTTCCAGCCGAACGGCTCGTTCTGGCGGCATATTCGGTGCGAATTATCTACCGTAAATAAAACAGCGTGTCGACAGCGTTCGCTGGACATAACTTACCCGCACGCAATCTCCGCATAGTAGCTATATAGTTCCGAACTTTCGATTGAAAACGCACATGCACATTCAAGCTGCGCTGATTTACGCGCCGACGCGCACTCGACGCTCGATTATCGCTTCCACCGCACGATAAAGAGCTTTTCTTTTTCACAAGCTCCCACCCCACCTGGCCGCTTTTTCACGACGGGAATGATTAGCGAGAAAGAGGGGGAATCACCTGGGGGCTGTGGAAACATATACATTCGCGCTTCTTTGAGTTCGGTAAATCGCCGCGTCTGCCGCGTCCGCCCCGTTCGGGCCTCTTTCTCCTTATTCTTCTTGTGGGCCGACGTTTCTTTCTGTGGACGGTCGTCGCTGAAGAGAGACGAATGCGAGGGTGACTGCATGGTGAGCAAAGAAAAGAGGATATTGGTGAGTCGGTAAAAGAAGAGAAGGAGAGAGAGAGTGACAGAGGCAGTGAAAGGGTACAAAAGGATTTTTATAGAAGAATTACGCTATTCATTCGTATAAAGATGTTTCAAAATTGTATAGTTTTTTACGTGTCGAATAAAATGTTGGCACCGAAGTAGAGAATTTTGCTGAAACGCTACTACATGACATTTAGAACGGTAATTGACAATAAAAAGAGTCGGCACATTCTATTCACATTGACATCTGTATGAAATTCGATTAAAGTAATTTACGTAATATAGAAATGTGTCAATGAAATTTAGCTTACGCAGCTTGTATTATACGACATAAAATTTACAACAAACGCAATGACAATAATGTCGAGCTGCATATAGGGTTATTATAGCAGCCCTCGTAAACCTCCGTGCGTTCTAAAAAAAACGTTATCGTCAGCAACTTCTCGTACAAGCTAAAAGATCCCCTCGGCAGGGGGTATCGCAATATAACCTCCATCGCTCTCCTTCCGTGTTTGCCAAAACACACGAAATACCTTGGCGCAAAGCGTCAAAGACGCGCGTACGCCGCAGATAAACGGCGAGAATCGTGAAAAGAATCTTCCTCCCGCGCACATCTTTCACCAGAGCCGTCGCCCGCGGGAAGCCGCCCACGCGGAGGGGAAATATCACCCCGCGCTCATAAAAAAAGAAGACGGGGGAGAGAGAGCAGGAACACGAAACTCTCGTGCGCTGCTGCCTATATACTTCCTCGCATCAGACATGAATTACCCGAAGCGGAACTACGACTCGTCCACTCCGCGTATTACCCTGTGTTTTCCTTGGCTCCGATGTTGAGCTTACGTATAAATAGGAGCGTATTGCATTTGGATAATCGATTCGACGAGTTTTACACGCGCGGTTCTTTGGCCTAGCGATGTGTTTTTACGATCGAGCGAGTGGCAAGGGAGACTTTATTTTATGGCCTTGCAGCGATAAGTTTTCGATGATAATTATGGCGTGATTGGGGCTCGTTTCGATTTGCTGGGAATGGATTGGACTTTTGTCAGCTGAACCTATGAGATTCATGCAAATCCGTCGAAAATTTTAATGTGACGTCGAATGTTCATACAATTTTGATATTTCTTCTGAGCACCATAAAAGATGTTTTATCAAGTGTCAATAAAATGTAATTTACTATACTTGACATGAAAGTAAACAAGATCAAAACGCAGCAATAAAACCCTCGCGTTTTATAGGGGAACAACACGTCAATTTTCTCGTGAGTAGTTACAATTTCCTTTTATCCCTACCCTGGGACAAAGATATATTGTATATGTTTAGCAAATCCTACATATTTCAAGAGATAATTTACGCTAATACAGTCAAGCCTACATCTATAAAAGCTGTATGTTAATAATTACAATATCGCTATTTTCTCCTATATATAAGGTCTGTAATGTAGCTATTAAAATTACATTATCAACAAAACCGTATTTTTAAAGGGTTTATCATGAACACTGATATTTTAAGCCATGTATTTTTGATGCTACTGTACGCACAGTTTCGCCATAATCATATCTTTCTAAGGGTGTACTTATTTCAACTATGTTCAACTTTGTTACTATTGAGTAAAAAATAGACAAATGATGTACCTACACGGTTGCGTTTCGTTACGATAAAGCGCATAAAGTAATGTTCTTAAAACATTGCCTCGTTGCAAATTCAGTGCCCCACTCTAGTTTCTGTAAACTAAGTAAATTGTGTGCAAAAAGCTGTTTTCCGTTTATTCTTTGAATACATTTATAAGCTGTGTGTATAATGGTGCACCCTGAAATGTTATTAAACATATTTACGCAAAATTGTATATTAAAATATAAATTGGATCTATTTAGTTCCACACTGAAACTCAATATGGATAGTTATCTAATTCAAGTCTAATGTCTATAGATATTTCTATTGAATTTCCTGTTGTGAATATGGTTTAGGATTATCTAGGCATAACTATAATATGTATATGCATTGAAAAGTTACCTTGTACACATAAAAAAGTTAACAATACTCAAAATCTTCAACTGTATCAGACAACCACTTCTGTCAACTTAGCTCGCCGAAAAAGTAACATCCTCTATTTTTTCTATCGAAACAAAGGTAACGTCTTAGCTCCATTCCCGTTGGTGTCTGCCGCAAATTAAAGTTATCTACACCCGTGAAAAAACAATGTCCACACCTTTTGTTGAGATAGCAAAATTTGCCGACGCAGCAACGACAGCAGTATAGCAGCCGCATTGGTGCACATCTCTTGTCTCCCCTTCATTTCGGCACAGAGGAAGGCCCGCTTTCTCTCCCTGCGCTCTCTCAACGCTTGATCGTCCGATCAAGCTCAGTAATCATCGTGTTTCCTCTCGGTATTTTCCTTTCTTTGCCCTCATACTGTCGTTTCCTCGCTTTTCCAGGAATAAAGAGAGAAAGGTAACTGTCACGCTTAGCGCCGTCAACGTTCTTTGCCTTGTTTTTTATGCCATTGTAAGGAGAGTTGCACACATTTTCTGTGCGCTCATTATTAAAATATTTTTACACAAGTGTAATGTGACACAGCAGTGAGTAATTATAATATTGTTTCTGTCGTTTGTTAAAAAATTGTTAGATACATGGGGATACTGACTGTGTAGATTTTATGAATAAAAAAAGATCGCAGTAATAAGCAAAGATAATAAAAATATTCAACGGTGTGTGTGTGTGTGTGTGCGTATGTGTGCGTGTGTGTGTGTGTGTGCATGTGTGCCGGCATGTCAAGACACCTATAGATACATATTGAAATCTTATTGTGTTATATAATTTTATTGAGAAATTTATGACTTTCCATCACCTTGCCCGATTAGTCGTAAATTTCTCAATAAAATTATATGATATAATGAGATCTCAATATGTAGCTGGATATATGGCTATAAATATCTACACATTATAATATGTTATGTATATATATTTTTATGTGAACATATTAGATATATATTTCTATTTCTGAAGGGAGGGGAAGACAGCTGCAAGGGGGTACGGGGTAGCAATAATGGAATGGGGGAGAGTGGAAAGTCAGAGAAGAGCGTAGAAGAGGACTAGAAGGATATTCTACTTTGTAAAAGATTAGGTTGAAATATAGTGCCTTTTGTTTATATTATTCAAAGCCAGCGTGAACAATTTTTTTTATCTATACACCTAAACATGCTGTCGATAAACGTTTATAATATTAACGTCTATTGAACTTTGTTAATAATATAAAAGAAACTGTTCATTAAATAAATTTTTCAAAAATTTCCAGTTCTAAAGTTGAAATATTTAACAGTCGTCTGTTACTCATAAAATTTGGTTCATCGAGATTAACATTACATAATACGACGGAAGCAGCGGTGGCTAAACACCGGGTGAAAATCGATTACTCCCGAGCACCCTCAAACCTTTACTATACTTGTATATATATATGTATAGAATACAAGCAAGCAAAAAAGTTTTCGGCAATTTCCGGAGCTGGAATTGAGTGGCCATGTGTGTCAACGGCGCTTGGTGCGCGCCCAGATACACTTCATTAGCCAGCGCGCGACTCTTTATCTCCGCTTCTAGCGCTGCCAAAACTTATATACGTCCCCGATGCGATCATTGTGCCGCGCCCCCGTGCTTGGCTCGCGCACCGGCCAAGAGCCGTTAAACCTCGCGCGCGCGCGATTAGATGCAGTCGTATATATACACGTGCGAGCGAGTGTATAGGGAGGAGGCAGGCATCATTCGCCGATGCCAGAGGCCTTTTTACGCGACACGAGCTTGTGGAAAGAGCTGTTTCGCAAAAAACGGACAGGGCTATGGGGAGGGAGGTTATTTCGGTTGTGGGTGGATGATGTCGGCAGATGTCGATGATAAGGGGGGAAAATGTGGCGTCGGAGCATAGAAATGGAATGGTCAATGGTTTGGAATAATGCTTACATTCGCCGTTCAAGCTTTTTAGTATATACACTGCAATAGGAAGAAAAAAAAACACGGAAAATTTGTTAAAGCTTTTTGAAAAATTATTACTAGTATATATTATTATTAATTAATTATACGTCGTATATGGAATATTTTAAATATATTTATAGAATTTTTAAAGAATAATCGTCCTTTAAATACAATACAATGATTTATCTTTTTACATAACTTAATTAATCGTGGTAATATAAAAACCTTTTTGTATATTGCGTTCCGTTTCTTCTAACATTTTTTTCATTTGATTGGTAGAATCACGGAAACCGTAGCAATTACTTTCATTTCTTGTACAGCTGTAGACATTGATTATAATAATAACTCTTATCATAAAAATAAGTAATGTCCTTAATTACGTAACAGGCGCGATTGTATTTATTAAACATATTCAGGTGTTCGTTAGACCTTCGTGTATTTTTGGTTAATGGACTGAATCGGGGAAACGGCAGAGGACGTTTCGCCCTTTCGTCACGCTTTTATTTGCGTTATACAATTATTCCCTTTATCACCGCGAAAATTTGCATTTGGGTTGCTAAATAGGTTAAAAGTACAAGGCAGCTTTGGCCGTAGCTTAAGCCGTCCTAATAAACCTAGTTTTCTTGCGGGCGCGAATAAGAATGGAGCGGATTCAGGCGCAAATCTTTTATGACATTAGATGCGTCTTTTAAATTAGAGAGTAAACGATATAGGTGCAATGGAAAATTATTCTAAAACAAATTCGACCGTTTTACTAGACGAATAAGCTGAAAATTTCTCCGACAAGCAAATTCGCACGTGTCACGAATATTTGTCTGACTGAATCCAACGGCTCTCTCTCTCCACTTCAATTTACATAGGCAGATTTTTCATTTACACGCTGGAGATTTTATAACGTAGCTTTTGGCTTCAGGAATTCGTCGATTTTTGTTTTTTTCGTTATTTTGCGCTGTTTGTCGAGTTTCGTATTGATGTTTTATAGGAAAAAACACACTAATAAAAAAACGTTACACGTTTCGCTTCGATTATTTCACAGCTTTCACGTTCTCGAAATAAACAAACCTATTTAGTTTTAAAATGAAAAAGTTTGTTTATTCGAAAAAAAAGATTTATTGAAAAGTTTATTTATATTTTTTTACGGTCGCCTTTTAGCAGCCATAATCCAATTTATGAATATCGAATGTACCAACGGTCAACTTTGCTCAATGGGCACACATCTGTCGCGTTATCAGTTCTTTTGGCGGAAAGTACGCTTTTGAATGTCGAATTTTGCCAACTTAATTTTGCTTCTTGTCGAGTGTCTACCATATACACGTGAAGTACAAAGTTCAACCCCCGAATTGGATTTTCCCTTCTTCCTTACTGTTTGTTTAGGTCGGCCCGATCGAAGAAAGTCTAGTACATAGGTATGTAAATATACATTTGTGCGGCAATCTCTTGAACAAGCAGACCCTTGTTTAATTCTTGCTAATTCGATATATTAGATTTGTATGCACGAGTTGATTTTTAGTTAAAGTCTTTTTAAGGTAAAAATGTCGACAGTAGCAAGTAAAGTTAAACTATGACAGAAAATTTGTAAAATGTGAGTTAACTTTTTCCAATGAGATGTCTTTGACAACTGTTCTCGTTCCAATGAACTATTATTCCCATCCGGCCGTAATTGCTAATCTCCATCCTTCGACTCTGGGATACCGGCAAGCAAAACTCATTCGAAGCCCATCCACAGAGAGCTCGGTCGCCGCGCGCACTTCAAAGTCCGCGCCTATCCTATAGCAGCAGCAGCGGCGCAGCTAGCACGAGATAATCGCGTCCTAATGCCCGGCCGATGGCAATTATGTTAATTAAGGACTGGTCGGGCGATGATTGCCGGCGTTAACACCGCGGCGCGGGATAGAGAGAGCGCGCGTGCGTGCCACCGCCGCAGTCAATTTACGATCGGGCCGCCGCGTGCGTGTTTCGCGGGCAATTAGCAGGACGGATCGAGCGAAACGCTCGCCCCGTACATATACATATATGCACGCGCAGCATCACAGAGAGAGAGCAGAGACGCGAGTAGCTGCTGTGCCTTCGTTAACGCGCGACGCTGTGCTATAGAGCTCTGCTGCAGAATTCCGTATTGCCAGTGGGTACATTTGCATGCGCGTATGTAAGAATTATACTTTCGCTTCCTTCGGCGCGCATCTACATTAAGTAGTGCAGTGCGCGTGTGAGTTTGTGCGCATTCGTGCAAATAGATGAGCAGCGCGCGAGGACGTGTGCGCGCGATTGTTCGCGCGGGATGGCATTCAATTATTCGCGGGGACTCGCGTCGCCGTCCGGGCGTTTCGCTGTGTTTGCGCACCGAGTTATGCCGTTCCGCGTCCGGGAGGCGGGACTCAAGAGCGACAGAATTCCTTGCACTTTGTTCCCTTAAACTGCATGCGCGACTCCGTCGGTGGGTATTCCCTTTCACCGCGTGGAAAAGGAGAAAGAGAGAGAGGGAGAGAAAAGGTACGGGGGTTTCATTCCGGATGGGCTGAAGATTAATCTGGAATTTTTCGGGCTGCGCGAATGGGAAAGTTCAATTTTCCACGGACTTTGTCGACTTTTTTTATGGATAAAATCTGTTCAAAGATAAAAGAAATTTTAGTTCAAATATTTAAAAGATATATTTCTTTTTAAAATTGTCAACTTTTTAATTTACTGAAAAGGTTTTCAAGAGCTAACCTTATTTACGTACTGAGTGACGAAATATTTTCGTTTATTTACTTCAAGTGAAACGACGTGAGATCTTAGTCTGAGATGTCTAGAGAGAAAAATCGATTCAAGAGATCAACGTGAGCGATAGAGCCCTACGGTGAAATTTTCATTCTCGACGCCTGTAGTATAATAGAGGGACGAACATTCTTTTTTCTAAATAATTGCGATGTCTTTTTACGATATAATCATAATTTACATGTCTCTTACAAGTTCAATCAGTATTTCGTATTATAGGCTTCTTGTACAATAATATATGCTTTAAAATATAATTACGTTTTGTAATGGTGAAAAAAATTTTCGAAAAAAAATGTTCAAAAAGATGTTTTAAGGCGATATATGTGTATATTAGTTGATTTTGACAATTTTTTTTTTTTTTTTTTTGTTTCGTGGATGTATGTATGTGTATGTAAATATTTCAACTCTTCATATCTCCGAAACGAATGAACCGATTTTCGTCGGGTAAAGCTTATTCTCTTCGTCTTGCGGGACAAGAAAGGTACCCTGATGGATTTGAGTTTTTATTGATTTTCTTTTGTTTTATAACCTAAAAACCATTTTGAATTTTTAGTTTTTTGATTTTTTCACATCTTACACCCATTATTACATAATATAATAAACTTTTCTTGAAAGGTATTTAAATTACCTATATTTCCCTTTTTTCAAATTTAAAATATCTTCACTCTGTTATTTCTTATTAATGAAAAATTTTTTATATTTCAAAAATTGATATTTCAAAAAATATTTTATTTATCGACTTGGAATTTCAACCAGTTATTACACTAATTGAAGGCTGTATGTGATTAAAATTTCAAGAGATTATCCTAATTTGTTTTTTAGAAAAAAAATATTTTAGAAAAAATGTTCGTTTTCATTGTCGTACGATAACAAGAGCAAAAATTATCCTACCGTCCTAAAATTTGGCACAGATGTAGCTTTTATATATCTCCAGATCGAGTTCGTTGTCCCAAAAAATCGGTCTATTACGAAAAAAGATATTTGAGGTTAAAAATTTTTTTTTAAATAGTTTGAATCGCGTTTTCTCAGAGAATACTTGATTTATCGATTTAAAATTTTAACCAGTTATAAAACTTAGATTCATTTATTTTTTAGAAAAAAATTATTTATAAAAATTTTGCTTTTTCGTTTTCTCGCGATAACAAGAGCAAAAATTATCCAACCGTCCTGAAATTTGGAACGAATGAATTTTAAATATTGGAAATGAAAGTTAATTAAAGGAATCGTTACATAAAGTTTGAGGAAGCTAAGTGCCAATGAATTGACAGCGGTTTTTTTTTTGTTTCTATGATAAGTTTTGGAATTTTAAAGGACTGAAAATAAAAGCAGAGAGCTTGACTAACAGAAGCTGCAAATGACGTGTTTGAAAAGTTAAATATATTAAAAATTGAAATGAACACTTTTTCGTGTTCGCGATATTAAACAAAAATTAAATTATTTCATTTTGTATTTACAACATGAAAGAATAAAGTTTAGAGTAATGAAATTTAAATAATTATGTTCACTAATCTCAGAGCTAAAGTGAAAAATTGTTCTACTAGATTACTCGATGTATTTTAGAAAAAAGGCGATACACGTCGGATCGGCTGAAAATAACTACCGCACATATTGGTCAGCAGTGTCGTGTTTCCCAGGAAGCGGTTTTCCACAAACCCTCAACTACGTATACTTCCTCTAATCTTTAAGGAGCTCGAAGGAAAAATCCATTCAAAATTACACGCCGACGGCCGGAAACTTTTCCTGTCTCTCCCCTCTCTGTCCTATACGTATAGAGGAAGGAGCCATTCTCGATACGGCGGCCGCAGCAGTGACCGTCGGCTAGGGACTTCTCTCGCTCTCGTCTAGCCCCAGCATTTTGCGAGATGGATCTTTTATTGCGCCCCGGCGTCTCGTTTCTGTTCTCTCTCCTTCTCCTTTCTGTCCCTCTGTTTGTCTCTCTCTCTCGCCCTCTCTCCCGCTCCCTTGCCACCTTGCATCTACGCACTTATCGCTCGGTTCAGCCCACGCTCACGTTGTCTGTCTTTCTCTTTCTGGCTTGCGTCGTTCTCCTTTTCTATCTTGGAACCCTTGTTTTTCTGTTTTCCTTTTTTTATTTTCCCATTTTCAGCCCGCGCGGGAAAGGACTAACGACCTTGTTTTTCCAGATTTTCGCGCGATTTCGACGAGGATCGAGTCGTTCCCTGGAAGGATCTTTTCGTGTGCGCGTATACGTGGGAGAATGTTTTTTCGCGATGGCGTTTTTATTGCATGCAGCTTTTCGGAATGGCGCTGAGCTTTGTTGGCTCTGGAATTGTACCTTGACGATATTGCACGTCGGTGAGCATCGAACTGTCGTTAATATACTGCAAATTGTACGAAATTTACTTCTTATAAAGATGTTAGACTAAACCAATTTTAAATTCAATTCTTATATTTGTTCAACTTTAGTATGCATCTCAGGCATTCGATAAAGTACTATTGCCTGAGGTTTCATTAAACATGATTTTTACTTCAACTACATTGTTTTCATGATTTTAATCATCTTCTGAAGTAAAAGAGTATATATTCACAACAAGTTTGCATATATCAGATGGATTCTCGTGTATTACTTGTATCAAAGTTTATTTATAATCGAGGTATAAAGCATCACGCACTAGAAAGAGTTTATTCTAAATTTGAAAAATAAGTAATGTTAGTCATTCGTTAAAAGTTCAGTCTATGAAAACTGTGAATACTCCAGTTCTTTGAAAATCCCAAAGCATCAAGATAAAAATTTGAAGGAACCTTATATAGGTGCGCCTGCATCTCGTTCCGTCTTCCCTGTTTTTACACTCCCCAATATCAATCTCTTTCTTCTCTCTCCTTTTCTGGCCTCTTATTAAGACCAGGCATCTCTCTCCCGCACTTCATTTTTATTCTAAACTTCTCATCTCGCGCGTTCCACCTCTCCCCCATTATCAAGCTATCCATCTCTCCCTCTCTCCCTTTATCCTTCTGTTATTCTCGCTCCGCGCGCGCTTCCGGGGGTTCACGAGTCGCGCAGCTCGTAATGACGCGATCCCCTCGTTTCCCCGAGATTGGACTCCATCCGTCCAGGCCGTCGCAGCCCTCGGGGATTCCCCGGCGTCTCCCTCTGTTCGCGGAGGCGAATTATTTTTACGCGAGGCCTGCGGCCTGAGCCGACGAACTGCCGCGCACAAGTTGCGCCGTTAAAGTGTCCGTTTTACTGGGCGAAGGGGAAGTTCGAGGCGGGCGTGAGTTGTTGTTGTGGTCGCTGCTTTCGGCGAGGACGCGAGGGACTCGTAGCTAACACACTTGTCGACGCGAGCTTTCCGAGAGGGAGATGCGCGAGACGTATATGCAGGTGTAACGAGCCGTGCTCGCTTTCCTGCGCATAGGCGCGTGCCAGTTTAAACGTTAATAACGAGCCGGCTAGCTTCTCTTGCTAATATGTTGTATAAATATTTATGCGAAATGTGATTTATAGGCGGTGATGTAGTGCCCCACGGCCGTAATGTAAATAAAATTACTCGGCTTTTTATGGGTAAGACGAGCAATGGGATAAGAGGAGTTGAGATGTAGTTTTGTTTGAATTCATGGCTGCACTTGAAATACGGATACATGCTGCAGTATTGTTAGTAAGATAATACACTTTATTGCATTTTATATTCTTATTGTTAATATTAAAAGCATTCGATTTAATTCAGATGTTTTGTTTTTATTTATATCCCAACACTTAGATACTGTATTAACAATGAAATTAATATATTTCTTATTGTTAAGCTTATTTGTCATTAATAAATATAGTAATGGAAGTTATTCCTGATAATGAGAGTTGTAAATCTATCGCTTAAATTATTTTACTCTCGGTCAACTAGACTCTAGCAACACCTTACATTTTCAATACACTTTAATTAACAAATTCGACTTTACACAACTTCTGTGTAAATTACAGCCTTTGACAATTGTAGACGTAAAGGGAGAAATTTTGGAACCATCGAACTCAATTTCCCCAAAAAGGGGGTACATTCGTAGAAAGCGAGTAAAGGTCAAAGCGAGTATCTGTTGTATAATTATTGATGTAGCTAAAGTGAATGGCTACAGTCAAAGACGTTTTTTAGTTTTACTACCGAATTTTCACTTATAACAGATAAACATGTTAAATATGTATCTGTTTGAAAATATTCATTCTTTTTTTTATTAATTTTTAAGTGGAAATAAGCTAATTTATTACGCTTACCAAACAAATTATACAAGCTTTTTTGCATGAAATTTTGATATTACCAAGTATTTCACCAGAGCTCCAACCCATTTCTATCTAAAATATCTGACAGCTGAGTCTGACAAAGTTTTTGCTGTTTTTCATCAGGTAATCCATATGTTGTGATTTAAAGTTTTTATTTGCATTTCTTTTCTTAGTTCATTTTAGTTCGACTTTTTTTAGAAAGATGCTTAAATTCTGAAAGTAAATTTAAAAGAATTAGACGACTACGGTCGTTCGTTCATAAAATTATTGTAACCAAATGTTTATTATTAAATATGCATATCAGAAGGTAGATTGAAATTGATGATTTGTTAGCCATGATTTAAAACTAAAATATTTTAAAATACTTAATGTTAACACGTGGTTTATGTTCAGTCATCAGACTCTAGTTGTTATAAATACTTTGAGTAAAAGATAGCACGCGCTAAAAATATAAAAAAAATTATGAAATTATTGATTTTATAATTATAGTAGATTAAATTTGTACTTTTTGTATTACCTGCAGTTGATTAATTACGAGTTGGTCTACGTTAATTAAAATTTATACAACTCATGCATGTAGGTTCGAAGTTTTTTAATATATCAAGTGATTAATATAAATTTAATACTTAAAAAAATTTTATTTTTTAACAATTATATAAATTAATCAAATATACATTCGATTTTCATGTATGTGTAAATGTTGAAATCGGCTATATAGTTTACGTTCTAAACTATTCTTAAAATATTAAAATCAACTAACAGAAAAGTGATATAATCAAAATATACAACTATTATAAGCGCAAATTCGCGTTATTATTAAGAAGGATAATGTGATAGTATTTATCAGAGAATCCTAAAATAGCATTGGTTGCTAAAGCTCGATGTAATATTATATTCGTATAGATTTCTGTTAATCCTCTGATAGGGAGTTATCTAAAACCCATCTAATCCATGACAATTTAATAATCTCATACCACCCTGAATATTGCGGTATCTTATAACAAAATATCGGCGTATTCCCAAAGTTTGATATCATATGCGTAAACTATTCTTTTTTTATTTTGGTTATGTAATAAAATATTTGTATTCACCTCAATAAATTCTTGACTTAAATGTCTATTTTTACGGAAGCTGTATGTGTACCTAATATTTCGTAAAAGAATTTTTACTATATCAGCATTAATTTGAAGTATTTATAAAACTTTTTTTTTTTTGAATTAGTAATATAAAATTGGGTCTGCGTTATTTTATTTTCAATAGAAAATTTTCACATGTGTCACACACAAAAAGTAACACATGACATCTAATTATAACTTTCGAGTTTTACACTACTTGTTTACTTTCTATAAGCTCAACTTTAGAAGTCTATACCATTTTTAAAATGTAAAAGATCAAATCTGAAGCGCAAACAATCATAGTTCGTTTAATTGAAAGTGACTATTCACTTTATTTAAATCACGATGACAAACAAACAAACTTTATAGTAATGTGAATCTTTTGATTCAATCTCGAGAGCTATTCACGCCTCACTAGACTCGACCATATTCGTTTTCCTGGCATTTACTCGCAAAATTCTTTTTATCTTGTACCAGTTGAATAATGTACTCATTTCTGAATTTGGTCGAGTTTACTTCCATACTTTCGAGGACATTACGAAATAAGAAAAGTCCTACTATACGATGGGTCTAATAGAATTTATAATATTTTTTTGTAAATATTCGCTTTCTTTTAGCTTAAACAGTATAAAATGTTTAACTGTCAACATTTTATTACTTAAGCTATTTTTAATGAGCGGTCATTTTCTTATTCTTGATTCATGTATAAGCTGTACGGCAACTAAGGAGATTTTTAAGCAACATGTTCACTGACATTAAAAAAAAAATACTGTGAAAAAAATATTGCATTAAAACTTGATTTAACTATATTCGCTAAATTTTTAATTATTCCATCGTAGCTTTTTTTCGTGCCTTTCTTGCAGCTGTTCATATTTCACGGGTCTGAAAAAGGGTGATGAATTTACCTACAAACCCGCCTCTCCCCTCCGAATGGAGTTTTACGCGCTCCTTTGGCGTGTACACACACGCAGGCGCGCGCGGCTGAATGGCTCGTCTCTAAAAACGGCCGACGGAGCGCGAAGGAATCATTTTTAAAATTTATTCAGCCGAGCGCGAGAACTTTGCAAGCTCACCGGTGCGTATGCGCGCTAGGGTTTATATTTAAAGCGCGGCATCGTCTTGTGGCGTCTTGTGACCCAAAAATGACAATGCACAAAGGCAGCCCAGCAAGGCCTCGATTTATTAGTGCGCGCGCAAATTTTCCCGGAAGAGAAAGAGGGAGGGAGGGAGAGAGAGGGCGGCGTGCGGGCGTGGGTTGCCTATCGACGAGAAGAGAGCGCACGATGAGCAAAATAATGGCCTTTGTTTGGGTGAGAGGAAAAAATTGATTGATATAGCCTTAGCTGGCTGAAGTATTAAGCGCGCCCCTTCTCGCATGTTATTTCTTTTTTTAAGGAGGGTTAGGTTTCTCTCGTATTCGCTAATTATTGCTATTTTATCAATTAAGAATTTCTCCTTTTTAATACGTTTCTAAATACATTTTTCCCTTATTTGCCCAAAAATTTAAAAGCTTACTTTTATGGAGTGTAATTATTATACTTGAATATTTTTCTTAAAAATGTAGCAAAGCTGAATGTAAATAGTAACACGTAAATGACAATTTGCGTCTTCTATTGTTTTAAATACATTCAAAGCCGTTGTCACATCAAAGGCCTCACGGAGTGTCATCTGCATAGAAATATAATTGTTGGCTATTGAATTCAGTGATGACAATTAAAACAAAACACTTAATTGTTTGCGGTTATATTTAGATTATTCATAAGCCACAAAGAAAATGTTAACAAATATTAATCTATAATTATTAGTATGGATCTTCGCATTTAATTAAATAATACTGCTGGCTTTTTATACAGTTTTTATCTTCAAAATTTCTTTTTGATGATTCAACTCACGATTTGTAACTTTGACATTATTATCACTGAGCAATCTCTTAAATCTTCACAATAGGAAGATAAATTTTACTCAAAACTTAATTGCATAGGACAATAAATTCATCAAGCATAATCTTAACAAGTGCGCAGCGATTAAACTCTGACGCCATTGGGAAATGATTATCATCAAGGAATCGCCATTAAAATTAAACACCATCCAGACAACGTATTCATCGTTATCATAAAAAAATAGAACTTCTCAGCCATCGTACTCTTCGACCTCTAAAGTCTCCGCGGGGAGAATACAACTTTTCCCGCGGTCGAAACCCCAAAGTAAAGAAGTGAGAAACGCAAAGAAACAGTAAAGACAACTAACTTTTTTTTCACTCATTATCAAACTTCTCTCGTGCGCGGCATCGTAAAAAAATCGCGAGACGACGATCTTAAACCTCCCCCCGTCAACAGGAACCTCAGCTGCCGTGCACACAGTCGATTCGCACGATGATGTATACGCACGAGTAATCCGCGCTCCGGACGAGACAGTTGGCACGATTCGGCTCCTTATATCAAGACACGTACACGCCTTTACGACTCCGAATCTGATAAAAAGAGAAAAGTAGGAGAAGGCGGCACAAGGAGTTATATTTTTAGATATCGCGCGCTGTAAAAAAATTACGACGAAACGTACGTCATAATGGGCTTAGCTTTCCTTCTCCAGACTTTTTATCAGAGCCGCATAGGTATACGTCGTGTGTATATATATGTATACAAGAGGTAGCGGATGAAAAAGTGCGCTCAGTGCGAGTCTATCCTCCGTCGTTGCGACACCTTCTGGCCGTTATACTTATATAGTACGTGGCGACAGCGAGACTTTTTTAATAAAAGCCGAAGAGAAGATTGGCCAGTTTTCGGGGCGTTGCTTAATTTCCGTCGAGAGTAAGTGAGAGTCATAACCTGCCGCCGCAACGGCGTACGCTTATATTCATGCGTCATTTCTCTTTGCGAGAACAGATGTGCGTCTGTGCTACTAAATGAATTCACAAAGTTTATTGTTGAGGGGGTGCGCGTGCTTATAATTTTTTTCTTTTTTTTCTGTTAAATCATCTTTCACCGTTCTTGCATATCGGAGACTGCTTGATGTATTATCCCGAGCTACCTGTGAATCATTTTCTTCTGCCTTACGCTAAGAATGAATCTCTCTTTCGCGTTTTACTTTGAAACATCAACGGGAAAGGGATGATTTTAGAAAAGCTGCGATTTTATTTACGCTTCGCAGCGCTTAGAGCTACTCTCTCGAGCGAAAATAAAAGTAAGAGCACTTAGCTCGTACCTACCTAGGCGATATTCTCTCCGAAGAAGGAGAAGAAGGAACTATCGCGGCCCTCGATCCATCACGCAGTCTTTCTCGATTCCTGCGCGAGCACGCGGCCCGATAGATACATCTTTGAGTGACAAGAATAGATCTCATGAATTTATATATGATGATGCAGATCGAGTGCAGTGTATACGATTTTTCGCGGAATGGAATAAGGGGAGGGCATTGATTAATGAAGTTGAGTATAAAATAGTTGTCGAAATATTGTAATTATTGACCTTTAGATAATTTATAAGTTTATTAAAAAGAAAAAAAAACGATATAGCTAACATAAATACAAAATAACATACTTTGAAAAAACAAAATTTTCATAACTATAACTAACAAAGGCTTATTTAGTTTCTTCAAAATATAACTACGAAATTCTGAAATAATTTATGTAGCACCAATAAAATAATTATTAATATATAAGGTGTTTAAAAACTTATAAAAAATACCAAACTCTTATCAACTCACGAGTTTTATCATAATTCTTGCTTTGTTGATTTTTAGTTTCATTTTCAAGATACTAAATAAATTGAATGAAAAACAAATAGAATTATCATTTTATTTGAATTTTTATTTAATGCTCAATATTTATGATTCTTATATTCTAAATTTGTTGAAACTATTTTTTCACAATCCACAATGTTTTTTATTCTGCATTTATATTAGCGATGTCGTTATATACTTTTTTTTAAACAAACCTATAACATTAATTATAAGGTCCACTCTCCGATATTTAACGTTCTTAAATAATATATTTTTACGTAAAGCAATTGAAATGTATGTATATCATTCTAGTAGTCGACTTTACTCGTGTACCTGAAAAAAATATTAATATCTCATAAAAATTAAAATTTAATAAACTTTTTAAATTTTTTAAAAAGATTAATTATCAAGGTAAATATTAACTGGAAAATGAAATAGTAGTCGTCGAGGCCTCGAAACATTTCAGTGTGATGGTTAAAACAATAAAATTGAGTTATTTGGAAAAAGCTACCGAAAAATAGATGAGGAATACGGGGGTCACATTAAAGTCGTTCGGAATCGATAAATTTTATTATCATATACTGTTTACAATAACTTTTACCAAACAATGTTGATTTCAAATACTATATATTATATTCAGTGTGTTGATTATATATCCAATAATTTATTTAAATATTATACTAATTATGAAATTCGTCTCTATTTGAATATTTTTAATCTTCGTGGTAGAGAGAATAAGATAAAAGGCTTTATCTTTATTCAAGACCTGACAATATCGAAATTCCTCGCAATTCCGCAAATCCAGAGCAAACGAGGCTATCTGAACTTTTCACAGGCCTTCCATTACCCAATACGCATTACAAATGCACTCGAACTCGATCTCTCAACGCTCCTCTCCTCGTTTCTCTCCTTCTCCTCCCTCTGAGCCCCGATCATAACAACCCTATCCTCGCGAAAAACTCCGATATACTCGGATATCGCTCGTCCATCGAGGCTCCAATTGCACTACACCTACATACTCTCGAATCCTCGCCCTCCTTTCTCACCAACCTATACACACATCCACGCGTTCGTCCAGGCTTTTTAATCCGAGCGAAAGCCTCGAAGCAACGACGCTCGATTCGGTTACCGGTCGCCTCTTCCGCGCGGACTTTACATGCAAATCGGCTGAGCGGACGCGCGAGCAGTACGGAAAAGAGGGCGAAAATCGTCGGTCTCGGCGTGGCTACCGTAGGAGGCCAATCGGAAACCGCGCGCATCGATTCCCCCCGCGGTGCTTATTACAAAGAGAGAGGGAGAGCAGAGGTCGCCGGGGAAAAGCGGACGCAAGCGCCGCGCGCTCTAGGGAGAGTAGAGGGCGGAGAGGAGAGGGAGATAGAGAAAGGCCTAAATCGGTTCGCTCCTTTTGTGTTGGATTCCGTGCGCAAATGCGCCCGAATGCAGAAGAGGCGGACCGCATCCTGCTTCGATGCGTCTGTAGATTTTATGTCGGTGTGCGACTGCGATACGAATAAGTACAAGGCTGCTGATCTGCTTTCTAATTTTTCAGACATAGTTTCATTTACTCATGTATGACAGGGGCTTTTAACGGGAGTACGCAGTGTATGGTGGGAGTCTTTCAAAGACCGTGAAAGGATATGTCGTTTGATGTCGAGGATAACTGACTCCAGGGCTTTTCTCTGCACTGAATAAATATATGCGGCTATTTTCGATACTTTGTCATCCTTTCAGCATGATAAAGTATACCTTAATTTTTAAGTGATTGAACGTATTTGGGTTCAAACCAAAAGATTTAGAAAAACGAAACGCATGAAAATCAATACAAATAAATAACACTTGTTCCTTCTTTTCTTTTGTTACAGAAGAATCATGCCGCTGTCAGAGTTCCGCAAGAAGAAGTTGCTCTTCGTCTTCAACACATTTTTCGGTAAGTACCATATCTTCGACTTTTGCGCCCCACCGCCCCTTCTCCCGTTTAATCCTCTCGTTAAAGGTAACTGACAACAGTAAGGAAAGAGATATTAAAAAAGGCGCGTCGTTAAAAGCTGAAGCTCAAAGCTCGACCACGTATAAAGTATAGAACAATTGTCTTGTAGAGGCAGAGTTGGTAGGATTCCATTCTGCTCATTTCGCAGTTCTCGGACTGGATGATATAAAAAAAAAAATCCGCTGAAAAGAACTAAAGAATAGACAGAGAATAAGAAGTCTTGTGGGGCTTTCTGAAATTAATTTGCATACCGGAAGACTCGTCTGGTGCAGAAGCTACCGCGAGCACAGGAAAGGAAGAGAGAGCGAGAGAGAGAGATTTGTGAGGGTGAAGAGGGGAAGAGAGAGGCATAAAAAACGAGGGAGAATTTGATATGCTGCAGTGACACAATGAGCTGTAATGCTAATTGTTGTTTATTCAGGATACAAGGGCACGGGTGCGCAGAGAGTGAGAAAGGGAGGGAGAGTTATTTATCGTGAAATTCGCGCATAATCAGATTTATGATGCTGTTTATCCAGCTCCGTTTTCAAGTTCGTTTGGAATTTTTGACTCTTGCAACGTACATTAGCTGGTAATTTAAACTTTAAAGTTCTGTTTGGAGTAAAAAGTAAATTGAAAGATAATATTTTATAAAATCTAATTTTATTTCATTTGCCAGTTTCACAATGAAATTTAAAAGTTAATTTGAATAGTAATTTTCATTTATCCTTATCCTTATTTCGGTGTTTATAAGAGACATAATTTTATACATTGAGAAAAGAAATAGACAAAGAATGCTATCGAATTATAGCATTGATTACTAAAAAGCTTTTAATTTCTATAATCACATTCGTAAATACTGCAAACAAAATAATATTGCTGATTTAGTACGAGTTTAAAGTCAAAAGATTATGTTAAAGGTCAAAAGGTTTATTAATGTCCTTTTATTATTAATACAATGTAATTTTACGATAAACTGTAATGGAATATTAATGGCTTTGTTATTGGCACTCAAGTACAGCTATAAGCCTTTTCATTTTGAATTTTCAAATTTTGATTTTAAAATATAATGAGTAACCTCGAAACTTCGCTGAAAGCACATTCTCAAGTGAACTTGTTGAAATGAACACCACATGCCTTCAAGGGTTAAGATGATGCGTGCTTACAGAAATTCTTGCTTTGATTATGCAATTCGTATTTAAATTAATCGTTTATTGTTTTTGTCTATTTATTTCTATATACGTTTGGAAAATAATGTACTTACATAAATAAAAGAAAACAGACACACGAGAATAAGAATTAATGCATTTTAGCATAACTTCGTTTTCTAATATTATTTTCCGTTTTGTATAAAATAAATAATTTGAGATGTGCTTTATTATATTTAAAAATAGCGATCTAAATAAAAAGTAAATTATTTATAAAATTTAACATTACATTTAAAGATGTTAATTTCTTAAAACAATAGTTTCTATATAATATATTATTTTTTCTGTATAGAAACTATTATAATTTTGTACTGGACAGTTAAGGTAATTAGTTTTCTCTTGTTTCGTCACTAAAAGTTAATTATTTTCTATTCGACTTGCTAATCACAAGTTAGCAAAAATGTTCTTGTAATCAACTCTTATTTCAGAAATGACTTTTTATGTTACATTTACAAAATAAAAAAATTAAATCCATAACAAATTTCAGGCAAGTAATTTAGGAATATTGTACTAGATTCAACACTCAGAAACAAATTTAATTGGCTCAATAAACCGACAATCAAATAATTTTATTGAAACAAAAATATTAGATTGAATCTAATGGATATTTCATTGAATTAATTAAATCAATCATTGAATCAATGCAATTATCATTCGATTCAATCTACTATCTGTATTGCAATAAAATTATTCAATTGCCCGCATTCGAATACGGGTTTAATTGAGTCAATCAAAATTTTTTTCAGTGAATATAACAATTTATTTCATATAAAAAAAAATTTTCCATAGAGTAGTATTCAAATTGATGTCAATCCTTTGTTTTAAAAATTAATTTTGCACTAGTTCCCTGGTAGAAAATACTCAAGATTAAGATAGAAATAAAATTAAAACTATTTAAAACTAGATGTTGGATGTTGGATGTTGGATGTGAATGGTCCAGCTGTCGAAATTTAAAACTATGATTATATTTCAGCACTTATAATATGATACATTCACATGTATATAATAGTTATTCTTCGACGACGATAGCAACATAAACATGGGGTACGTTTTTAATTTAAAAAATGACAAACAGTTCGTCAACCGTTGGTTATAACTTTCTATCTATAAATTATACAAAAGCCTATAACGACTAAGTATTTCTTTTTAAATTTATAGTCCACAATGATTTTACCTAATCAATTTTTTTTTCTTTCTCCCATTTTTTTACCGGGTTAACTATAATATATATTGAAGAAAAATAAGTTGATAAACGAAAGTAAACAAAGAAAAATTTCATTCTCTAGACAATCTCCAGATGGTTTAGCCCAACTTCGGAGATCCGTCTCTTTTTCGTACAACAATTTCGAATTAACCAACAACTTCACTTTCTATCGCACCCCAAAGTTTTGCGAACGCACGGAGCTGAAAAAAAAACAATCTACTGAGTACTAAAAAAAAGCTCTAAACAAGTTCGAAACGCAAAGAAATGCAGAAAGGATTCAATCTGAAATTCTTTTCCGAAAGAATGTAGCAATTCCGCAAAGAGCAACAGAGCTTGGAGTAAAATAAATAAATTCCAAAAGATAATCTTAACCTTTGTTACTGTTGAGCTCGTAAAAAGTATAAATTTAAATAAATAATATTGATTATATTATTCACGAGAAAAGTTTAAAGAAGTCCAGCTGACTGGATGACGCTGAGGCTATATTTACATAGCTCAAGTTGAATTAGATGGGTACGGTGAGATATAGTTATATACGTAAAGATGACGACTTTTCTTCAGCCGTGCTCCTTTACAATTTTTCACTATAGAGACAAGGGATAACTTTCTCCTCAAATTTGTATTTCTTTTTTTAAATTAATGGACGATGAATGTTTATTAAATGAATTGCTATATTGTTTTTCTTCGATTCGGGATGTGTCTTATTTCATTTTACTTTAATAACTGTACTAACTGTATAAATACAATAATCAAGAATTTCTTTGTTAATTAGTCAAAGTGAACTGGAAATAAAAAAAATAAATTTAATTTCAGAAAATTCTGTTACATAACTTTAATTGTATTTCTTTATTCCCATATTCTTTCGAAAAAGACTTTGTTCAAATCACTTCATTTAAACTATACGTCCTCTCTAAATGTAAAATAGCGGAAAATCTACTGTCTAAGAGTTCAAACTCGTGCACTGCTGAAATAGTGACTATTCACTCCGAAATAGTCAATTCTACTATTTTAGTAGTGTATATTAACTTTTTTTAAACAGTTAAATTTTGCTACTTTAATAAAATTAATATACACTACTAAAATATTAGGTTTAACTATTTCGGAGTGCATAGTCACTATTTCAGCAGTGCACGACTTTTAACTCGTAGATGATTTTCCACTATTTTAAATTTAGAGAGTAAGTAAAAAATGTATTTAGTTATAAATAAACTTAATTGCTAAACTATGCATTTCTTAAATAATTCAATTTTAAACAAACTGAAAGACAGTGTATATATATATTTACGATAAATATGCCTTCAAGCGATTTAGACAATATTTCACACAATTGGTAAATTACATAGTATCCCACATAAAAATTGATAGCGTTTGAGAAGCAAATAATTTAAAATATATGAAACAGCATTGATTTCTCCGACACAGACAATGCAAGTTAAAAGCTCGAGGCACAAAAACAATGCTGCATAATGGGGCCATTCGCGACATCAACTCACATGCTTTCTCTCCCGCGTCGTCAAGGCCGCAAGCGCACGCAGTGATGTGCGCGAGTATAAGATAAAAAGCTTCACCAAGACTCTCTTCCTCACGCGTGCGCATACGCCTCGGAGCTCTCATTAGCCCCTCTACCCACCGCTGCATCCTCTGCTAGCTCCTTTGACGCCACTCTAAACATAACTCTCTCCCCGCGCGAAAGGCGACGAAGGGCGGCGGAGGGAGCAGCATTATTTTACTCGTACAGTCGCCGCTGCAGCCTTCGATATATCTCACTAGCGCGCAATATATCGGACACGAGACGAGAGAGAAAAGAGCGCCGTCCTGGCCTGTAATTTGAAAAATTCCCGTCCTCAGCCGTAAGAGCGAGGGTTCGTCGATTGATTTTTCCTCTCCTTTCACCGGCGTGTACACTTTTTGTCACCGTACCGCCGACGCCGCCGGGCGGATCGTTTTCCGCGCGCGCAAAGCTTTTGTCCTCAAGGGAGAAAGCGGGAACGGGGGCGTCGCGAAAATAAATTTTTAGCTCTGGCTTTTCCCCCGTTACTTGTGATGACGACGAATCAAGAGGGAAGGAGATCTGTTGCTCCAAGTTCCCAGGGGTGGTTTCATAAGAGAATTAGATATTATCTACGTTAGGGACCTTTTTATACGACGAAACTTTTTGCATAGCGCCTATTTTTATTTCATTCTTAGATTATGTGTATACGTCCACGCTCGACTGCAAATTAACGGACGAAAGTGAGTGGACAAACGGGACAGAAAGAAAGAAAGAAAGAGCGAGAGAGAGAGAGAGTGATGCGTTGGAGATAGGAGCTCCTGCAGAAAAGAGTGGGTGGACAGACTTTTCCATTTTTTATGAAGTCTCTTTATTTTAGCGAAGGATTCCGTTACGTGATGCTGTTTATTTCAATAATATGGTCAAATTATCGTGAATCAAGCAAGACATGAGGAAAATTGATTCTATTTTTCAGAATTTTAATATTTAGATATTTAATTGTTTGCGTAATGATATAATCATTAACAAGAAATCAGTGTACATTTTTTACATTCATAACTTGCATAATAAACTCGTTGTCACTTGATATGCTAATTTGACATTTCAATAAAAGATAGCATTGAAAAATTTTCTTCAATACCTTGATAAATGGATTTATCTCGTTGATTAAATTAGTTTGCGTTTCTTTAGCGTCCCCTCTTCTTACTCAATCATGCCTATTTTCTATTTATCATCACTGATTAATGATGTTTAAGTGTCTCCAGCTTCGTGAAATTCAAAATGAATTCTACATTTGAATGAAAGTATTATCAAGAAATCGATTTTTCACCATCAGTTTTTCTACAAATCAACAGTTTTATTGATATTCACTTTTACAGAAATGAATCCTTTCAATTTGTAAGACAAAAGTATCTCACTTTTTAAAATCTACAAAATTCACTGTTCAACTGCCTGTGTATTTTGGTACACTTTCGATGCTCAATTTCAAACGTTCATAACTTTGGAAGGAATCGACATTTTTTAATTCTTAAAAAAGCAAATGAAAGCTCGTTTTCTCTATTTTCATTTTCTCTACTTGAAATGATATTTAAGACTTTCTAAAGTTAAATAGTTGCCGTTTTAAGAAAAGGTTTTTTTGAAGACTTTTTTCAAAATAAAGCTAAAAGTGACCAGAACTTTAGTTTTTTTGAGCGTTAGGGTCTATATTTTAATATTTTAGCTTTCTTCATATTTCTATAATCAGAAACCTATGCTAAAGTTTCAGCCGAATCCGTGATCCGGAGGTCTGAGCCTCTCCTAGTAAGTGTCGGAATGCATTCAATGGGTGGTCTAGGTGTTCGGGATAGCCGATGACGATGTATAGGTGGTGCGCTTCGTAGTTTTTTGCGTCTACTTGTCGGAATGCATTTCATACGTGTTCTAAGTAGTTGGGATAGCCGATGAGTGTGTCTAAGTAACGCGCTCCGTAGTTTTCTTCGTCCACCACGAAGCCAAAAAACTATGGAGGACACCACCTAAAAATCATCATCGGCTATCCGAAACATCTGGGCCACGTATTCGATGAGTTCCAACACCTACAGCCAACAACCTACGGGACGCACTACCTTGACTCCGTAATCGGTCACCCTGAACACCTAGACAACGCATTCGATGAGTTTCAATACCTACAGCCAAAAAACTACGGAGGGCACCACCTAGAGTCCATCATCGGGCACCCCAAAGACCTAGGTAGTCTACTCATTTTATGCTTTCAATTATCGATAGTTCACCATGCACTGGCCAACCATTCGTCAATATTTTTGTTATTTGTCGGCCAAAAATATTGGCCAACCGTTGTAGTTTAGCCATTTTGGTTGGTTTATTTTCTACCAGGGTCAAGTTTATTTTAATAGTTAGCTTCCAACTCTCGCTACTCGTTAGCTGTACACCAAATACAGCTATTATCAAAATTTATCAAAATTTATACGAAGAATACCTTGGTATTAATATAGAGTATGATTATCGTAATTGTGATATGAAATTAAGCCAAACTAAGTATATAGAG
>UXGD01001187.1:0-38591 GCA_900474315.1 Torymus auratus | reverse complement strand
ACGCGAATGTGGTATTTTCGGTCCGGGTATGGTGAAAAATAGTATACGCTCCACGGGAGTAAAATTGGCCAGCCCACACCTCGTGTTTGAAATTTACATGAGATATAGACTGTCCAAGTTTTTTCCTCCCTTCGTGTGTAATATACTATTTTGCTTAGCGGGACGAAATTACCACTTTTGCTCCCGGCGCCCGATCGCTAATTAGTATATTACACACCTAGGGAGCAAAAGTAAAGAATGTCCCAGATCGCATGTAAATTGTCACCCGAGCATTCGACTAGGATGACAATTTACATGCTATATGGGACATTCTTTATTTTTACTCCCCAGGTGTGTTTAATATACTATACTTTTATGTTTAGAAAGTAGTATGTTGCAATTCAGATGTAAATTTTATTAAAATCGAGTTGCGGTGTCCGATGAAAGGCACTTTGGTTATAGAAATTAATAATAAATGTATGAGTTATTACTAGACTGATAATAACATTATTATGAAGATATATTAAGAGCTATTTATATTGCAGTGAAAATGTATATATATTAGGCTGAATAAAATGTTTATTCTGTACGTTTATTAATAATAGTATAATCATTTCGTAGTTTAATGTGGCTATAATTTGTTATTTAGTAATATCTAATTAAATATAACATGGAGGAGATATTTATATAAAAAGTTTTTAAATATAGAGCTAACATAATGACTATTCTAGAGCAGATTTTTAAATCTGTCATGAACTTTACACTACAAATTACATCTTATTACATTTATTACATCTTACATCTAATAATAAAATTGTTAGTGGAATGAACAATTTTGAATAACTTACGTTTACAACATTTACCACGAAATCATCTTTTGCCTATCGCACTGGAGTTTGCAAAAGCCTTTAGAAGTTTGGAATCTTTTAAACGTGTTTGATGCTGAGATCAAAGCCGAATTGTCGATAAACTCGCTTTCAAATAAATATCGAAAATTGTTCACACAGGTCAGCCACAAGATCGTGTGCAGCGCTTATTTGCGAATCAAAAGCTGTTTTCTAACTACACATTCGCAATATAGAGTGCGAAACTCTCGCGTGCACTTTTCGCACATCAAAGCTCGCGGGGTTCTCAAACATGCAGTCGCAGTCTTTCAAAACACGTCGGCGCGCGGAGTGAAATCAAGGTAGTACGGCTTGGGCGAAACGAGGAAGCCGTCATAGCCCTCAAGGTCGGGCTTCGGGTAGCCCCGAGCCACATTGAGGTCGAAGTGGTGCAGTATGTACGTGAAATAGACGAAGAGGGAGGGACGCGCCAGTCCCTCGCCTAGACAACGACGTTTACCTGAAATAAATTTTTTTTAGTTAATTTTCAGTTGTGACTAGGTAGTACAAGCTGTCTCTTAAACCTACGACAGATTGTGAAAGTCCGAAAGTTTCCATAATTTACAGAGGATTTTGCAATACAGTATAGTAAATTTCTTCTACAGCTAGCTAAATTTCTTATAAAATATAGTAATATTTTCGATTTTTATAATCTGGTAGTTTTCCCATCTAGCACTTAATCTTAACTCAATGTTAAATTAATATTCTTATACATGACTGTCTGTATTTAACAATATTGTATAAGTATTATGAAATATTACACATCCTTTCGACAATATTGACACAAGACATTTTTTGCGTTTCAATAATTAAATAAAAAAACACTTGGATATGAATGTTTAAAAAACTTTCGTATATGTGAAATCTACCTAGTAAGTTTTTCTGTATATCTTGTTACAGTGTGATAATGTTTTGGGTTTTTACAGTCTGTGGTAGCTTTACAAGAAAATATGTAGTATAGTTGTAGCAAAAACTTTTGTAATTTTTACTAAACTTTTTTCTCAGTGTAGTAAATTATGTAGTTTATATTATCTGTATAAGATAATGAATAATTGAAGCGTTCATAGTTCAGATATTTTATTTTTAGATTATTTAAATTTCACAAAAAAATTATTCCTCACCTAATCCAAAAGGCATAGATGGGTTAACTTGTTTAAAATTGCCCTCGGAGTCAAAAAACCTTTCTGGCCGAAAATCTTCTGGATCATCCCAGCAGGTTTTGTCCTTGTGAGCGGTATTATAGTTCACTAAGATTATAGTATCCTTGAAAAAGGAAAAAATTATTATTTGTTAACAAAATATAAAATTATATTTCTCAGTCACATTACCGTTCTAGTAAGACTGTGACTCATGCTTTCGACTCAATGAATACAAAGATTTACATACTTCACGAGCGTATAGGTATATTTAAAGAATTTTCTATTCAACGATTTTGGATTTTGGAAATGGTTGGATCGAGTGCAGCGGTAAAGAAAGTTAATGGTCAAAGAGGTAAATACTTTACCTTTGGAATGATGTATCCCTCAAACGGCACGTCCTTTATTGCACGGTGTGGCACGCCCAATGGAGCCAGAATCAGCGTCCTCTGAGCCTGATAATAAAATAGAATAAATTTTTAGAAATTTAAAACGTTCTTTTATGTTAAAGATGATTTGAACTTGTTACTTCTGCGAGAAAAGCTTCGACCAGTGGTAATTTCGCAGCATCTGAGATAGTGGGCTTTCTGTCCCTTCCCACGACTTTGTCTAATTCATTTTGCAGTGCTTTGATCCACTTTGGATTCAGTACTAAGAAAGCGAACATCTGTGACAGAGAATCGGTGGTAGTTTTCATGCCGGCGAGAAACAGGTCCAGGCATAGAATGAGCAAATTTTCACCTGAAAATTCGATTGTCGTGTTAATTTGGACATTTATCAAAACTATATTATAATAATTTAGTGAATGCTGTGAAAATGTATTATAACAGCATAAAGTAGAGAAATATTTGTAAAATTATATCTTCGAACTTCTGAATTAACGCATTCCCTGCGTTTTGCGGATGATATTTAAAATTTATTCGATAATTTACCCGAGGATTTGAGCACAAATTTCGCTATAAATCATAATTTATTTGACACCTTAACGATTGACTCAGCGCCTTATTAGAAATCTATCAAATTCCAAATCAGCAAGTTCATTAATCAATTTCTGGTATTTCAAAATAACTTTCATCATCCGGAGCCGTAATAGAAAAAGGACCCTCATTATATAAATAATCAGAAGATAATTTTTCAAGAACAAGCCAAATATACGAAAGTATATATACGCTTTTGAAAAGTCCCGTGTCCGCTTCTTTTCCTCCCAATCCATAGAGGGTAAAAATATTTTCAGCGGGACAATATATATCGACGCTGTCCGCACAAACAAGCGTCACGGCAGTCGAGATGCGATCGCGATATACCGTCCGAGTGGCATTGACAGCCGAGCGATGACAGGACAATGTGTGCGCGAGCGAATGTGTATAAGCATCGACGGTTTCGAAAGTTCGCTCTATATTTGGATAAACTGTTCTGTCTTGTACTCTTCCTTTTTCTCTACTTCAAAGGCGTGCCTAGCCGTTTTTCTGTGAAAAACGAATGTAGCATTAATTGCCTACGATACATTTTAAACATGTTGGAAAATGAGATAAATTAACAATTGCAAGGTGATTGAAATGAAAAGAAGAGAAAATATATTTCTCAGGAGAAGGAGGATTATTGGAAACGATACTTACGATCGAAAATGCTCTCCTGATCGGCAGGCCGTTCGCCGCGCTCGCGGATCTCCATGAGGAAGGCGTCGATGAGGTCGCGCGGCTGGTCCACCGGCAGCTGAGCCTCGTGCTCGGCAATCTCGTCGCCGAGGAACGTCCAGAACCGGTTGAGGGCCTTTATTAGATCGTTGTAGCCGGACATCTCGGGCACGATGTAGCGCAGGAAGGGCAGGTGCGACAGAGTCCCGCCCATCGCGTCGCTCAACCTGCATGGGCATAAGGTCACTTTTTCTTCAGGAGTTGATCGTCAGTTGGTACGTGAAAGATGGCAATGGATATTGTGTGTGACAAAGTCTTAACTACTTGTCAATTTTTTCAGGGACAAAAATCGGATGATAAATGCGTTATGTAAACGAAAAAAGAAGCCGATAATTAATTTGCGAGGATAATTCCGAGTTGGAATAGGTCAGGCTCTTTTATGTTTAATGCGTGGTGTTAATGAGGAGGAGATAAGAATACGAGTCGATTGCAAGCAGCTGACGGAGTTTTCGCCCGGATCGATGTCCTACTTTTTTCATTTGTGCATTCCGCAGATCATTCGGATGTTTGTAAATAGAAAGTGAGACTTTTGCGTATACATAATGTATAAATATCGAATTAACTTTATTTTTTGCTGCGTGATTATACTTACTGGGTTTTTTTATTTGTATAAGACGGTCGTTTATTTATTTATACTTATCCCAAATAGTTATGATAATTTACTATTTGAGTTTGGATAACTTACATCTCCTGACGGTTCATAAATATTTCATTAAAAATTACTCAAGTAAAAGAATTCCAAAGCAGATATCCGCACAAATATATATATACTTTCCGAAAGCAAACTATGCGCTCGCGAGGCTTTGCAAAAATTTTTAACAGTCCATTTCGCATTCGTTCGCATTTACATAACGCAGCCATTTCTTGCATACCTCGCCGCTTTAATCTCTTTCACTTTCACGGATAAACTCATCATCCTCTCCGCCGAATGAAAAAGCATCTAGTGCTTCGCATGATTTACCGCGCAGTCACATGATCGGCTTATACAGCGGAAAGAAACGTGTCACGCGCTCGCGTTGCAAGTGAAATTCGCGGCGCCATCCTTTTTTTCCTGCATCATTTTTAATTTTACAGCCGAAATTCTTCCGCTCATGTGTGTATGTGTGTGTGTGCGAAATTCAGGAAGCCACGTCGAAGATGTTTTCTTTCGCGTGGCGTCAGTGCGCCCGTCGAGTGAAATCGTTACCGCAATTAAATTTTATATATATGAGAACTTGTTCCGCCGGGGCTTATAAGGAAATATGATATCTTCATGTGAGATTGGGTTGGAAATATGTTGTCTTTAAGAAACTAATTATATTTTATGTAAATTATCGGCAGGCACTGTATCTTCGTATCCTACGATATAAGGAATTTATAAGAAAAATAGAAAATAACTGAAGTTTTACTGATGCTTATTATATCCGCACTCTTCCGAGACAGTTCATCTTTAGGTAGTTTTATAATACGCTTTATATAGAAATTCATTTGGAAAACGGTAAATATATAAATATTATTTTATCTTGATATTTATAACGTTCCAGTAAAAATAATATTTAAGAAACATTCAATTTAAAAGTAATATAATGTAACACAAGAGAAAATATAATATATTATTACGTCTAGAACAAGTATTTTATACAATTTATGGCGATGGTTAACTGCTTTAGAAAGCTTTCAAAATGTCAATTATAAAAAATAATTTGTTCCCTTTCGCTTAGTTTGATTAATACCTACCTCTTTAAAAAGGCAATAAACTTAATAATAACCGAAACTATTGTTCCTAAAGAAAGTTGGCATGTCATATTTTCCCATACACTTACAACAATATCAAAATTCCTGGTCTACCTGAACACTTCGTGAGCGATGTGAATAATTTCATGGAGCTTGCCATCGTCGTACTCGAATCGATGGCCGGCGAATATCGTCCAGAGCGAGTTGAGGATGGCGATGTCAAAGGTCCGGTGCATGGGCACCGGCCCGTTGACGCTCTGCCGCGCGATGAAGTCGACGAGCTGCTGTGCCTCGCCGGCCAGACGCTGGGCCATCCGTTCCTGACCCAACCCGAAAACCTTCATCTGGCGCAGGGTGAACCGACGCTGCTGGGACCAGAGATTCCCGTCGGTGAATAGGACGCCTGTGTGACATGATTTTTTGAAGAATTCAAAAAAGAATTAAGTAAAAATTAATTGACTCTGATATCAATTATTTGATGATTACCTTTGCGTTTACCAAAAGAGCGAACTCTGAAGAAGAAGCCAGTCGGTCGCCCGTTGAACTCGTCCGTCAGCAGCGCTTTCTTGATCAATTCGCAGCTCGAGAAGACGACAAATTTCTGTTTGCCAAACTTCAAGCCTAAGATGGGTCCGTACTTTTGTGCTAGGACCTCGAAGGCGCGATGCGTATAGCCGTGCTTCTTCTTCAGCTGATAGAACTCCGGGATGCAGCCAACCACTGGTAACCATTTTGGGCCTATAAGTACGAGCTATACTGATTAATTTTTTTTTTTTTTCGAGAGAGAAAACAGTTTAGTTGAATTTTTGATTTTGACAAATCCACGGTACTCAAATTTAACAAGTTTCATTAATCTTTTTTTTCTTCTTCCAATTAACTTAATAAACGCGGTGCGGGTTGTTAATCATGGTTACAAATCACTAGGGCATTTTTAATACATATAAAGAAGATATTATGAATCGTTTTTTTTCAGTCCTAATATCGTTTAAATCATATCTATTAACAGTCCTTATATTAGTCACACAGAAATCACAGAAGCAAATCAACTAAACCGAACCCTATTAGCCGCCTCGCAACTGACCAAAACTAATCACCTGGTGGAAATTTTATTGGTTTCGTGCAGCTGTAACAGCACAACGCTAGCAGAACGGCGACGATGAGGTAAAACGTCACGGACAGCATCTTGCTCGCACTGAAAGCTCGCGTATTTGGTGTTTCGGCTTTATAGATACGCCGTGAAAAAGCCGGAGAAAAAAAAATATAAAAATAGAAGTTCACGGACCGCGAAGATGGTATCGACACTGACGTTTGTGACCCCCTCGACGAAAATTCAACGAAATGACGTCTTCTGGAGTACGTAGGTGCTTACGCATTTTACAAGCATTTTTGCTAATGCTGGAGAAAGAGGGGCACAATATTAATTGAGATAAATAAGCAGCTTCTAGATTTCGATGAAAAGTGGATGCATGATTTTATGTGAGAAATCAATCATGAGTGAGCATTGAAATGATTTTTAGATTAGGATCGGGATATTAATTTTGAGTCTCTTATGAGTGTATATTAATTAACACTATTTGGAAGTATAAAAAATAGATAGTGAATACTGGTTCACTTCCGGTCAAGTTCCGCCTACTTTTTAGTTGGCATTTAATTAATAAAGGGAACATTCTTTGATCTTCCGATATTATGAAAGTGATTCAAATTTTTTACTTCTATCAACGTACTAATTTTTTTCAAGCTCATTTATACAATATAGTAGACTATTAAGAATAAGCAAATAAAATGCTCACTTTTGATTATATATTATATCAAGATTAACAATAAATAGCTATATTTGTTGAGAAGCTAGCTAGCCACATTACAAATACCGTTGAAGATGCGCAGCGACGATTTGCTCTTTGTCATTGTAATAATACGCCGAAGGTTGAGACAAACAATGAGCCTCATCGCGCTAGAGATCCTTGACGTGGGTTTATTGTGAAGATGTTCAGACTTTGCCGCGTGACGTTTGTCGCTGGAGCGTGTCGAAATCGCTAACTGGAAATCAGGTGCACAATTGCATTTTCAATACTCGGTTAAAGTTCAGGGATTTATATCTACGTGGGAATTGTAGAAATTGGTCAAGTTTAGTAGGACACGCTGGAGTATTCAGTGATGTATAACAGCAGCAAATGATTTCTCTATTTACATAATATATACAGTTCTTGATATACACTTTATACGTAGAAATTTGACTGAAATAATAAAGTCGAGAAAAAAGTGTGTCTTTGTTAACGAATCAATTACAGTTTTAGTAAGTGTCAAGAACCTTACACATATTCTACCGAAAACTACAAATAGACTTCACTCAACATTCCGTCTGCATTTAGACATCCGAACAAAGCGCGCTTACCTTTTCTCCACGCAATTCAATACACGAGCGAGCGCGTCGAAACCGAAAAAAGCGATTACGAGCTCTCGACTGCCATTTCGACATTTACGCGCCCAATTTGTCTCCATGCGCGACTTTACGTGCGTACGCAGTCAAGTATACTTACCGCGCGCTAAAGGAGAGATGTTTTCTCTCATTAAGGCGCGAGAGATAATCGGCCGCGCGCGAATATTTCGTCGGCAATTACGCATGCGCGAGCACTTCTCTTTCACTGAATAGGTAGGAACGATTGGTAGATAGGGAGAAAGAATAGGGATTCGAGTGTTATTTTGTAATGGAGAGATCGGCGAGCTTTGATATAGGCGAAGGAAGATATAGAAATGCTAATTTTGTTTGATTTGCGAGACATCAAATTTTACAACCAACAACATTTTTTAAAACAGGAACCGAATAATAAATACTCGAGGAAACTTGATATCCGTTTAATATTGCATACGTTAAACTAAAATCTAATTTAGATAACTGGCAGCTTATATTCGAATTGAAAAAAAAATCACAGACTCATTGAAACATCATAAATTTTAGTTCATAAAGAGATACCACTGAGTGCAATACTTTCTACACAAATGTTCTAAAATCTCTCTTCACGAATTCCATATGCGTAACCAGACACCTAAAAATTCATCTGCGCGTCGACCAATGAAGTCATCTATAGAGAAAAAAAAATGTTCAAAGTCAAAGTGTAAGTATCCTAAAAGGGTTCTGCCATACATCTAACGCGAAACGTTTGTACATTTCCGTAACGCTCCCATTAAAAAGCCATCTGCTCTCGGATTTTCCGTTAGCATTTAAAATTCAAAGCGCAACCATTCTTTCGAATTCCCTCGCGCGCGCGTTCGCGAGAAAGGAAGCTAAGCCGACAATTGGATGCTGATGGTAATGAAGTTGAGCAAAGCGAGATTCCTGGGATTTTTCGTATTGAGTAATACCCATTGTTATATATAAGTATATATGAACTTTGCGGGATATATCAGTATAGAGTTTGAAATGAAAGTGTAATTGGATAGTTTTATTTAATTTAGAGTAGCCGTTATTTAACGATCGCAATATCGTAAAATTCTAAAGTCATCGGATGTAATTTTGAAAAGTGAAAATTTATGGAAATTGCGGCTCCTATTACGGAAGTTTTATGCAAGCGTTATCAGTATGTTTATGTCACTTAAGTTGTTTGATGCGCACTAAATGACGAGAAGTTTTTCTTAGCATTAAATACAGCATTAAAGGTTTTTTCCGGATTATCATATTTGATTGACAATAAAAATTTTATTATAAAATTCTCCTAAAGTGGATTCTTTATAAGTTTGTTATGATCGTTTTGTACGTAAAATACCAATAGATGTGTAATAGTTGTATAAGGCCTCACGCACTTTCTTCGAATTATCAAAATTTTCCTAAACTTGTTCAAGTTTTCTTTCTCCTTTAATGCTGAATCACGTTGATAAAATTCTTTTTATAAACTAAAGGTATACAAGAAATGAACAAAGTACGTAAATTACAAGTGTAATCAGGAAAAGATTGTCGCTCCCGTCAACTGAAGAAAGTTGCGATAAACTTAATTCTCAAGCAAGCTTAAACAGTTCCATTAACCAGTCGACTGCAAACGAGCTCAAAATTCACACTCGGCTTGTATATATCCCCGCAAAAACGCAATCACACGACGCTTCTAATCGCAAATCCCCGCGATAGCGCACTTAATCCGATCATTAAAAGCAGCTAGAAAGCCCGCGCGCAGCGACACTTCCGCGAGAGACGCTACTTACTCGCGGAAGCGCTGGCATCACAGCCGGCGCGTGTGTGTGTAGGTATACGTGCCCGCGCGCTAATTGGACCTCGCTCAGCGCTCATTCGAAATTCCGTTGCGAAAGCACTGTGTGTACGCGCCGAGAGCTTTTATTCGCGCGGACGCCCGCTAATTCCGTTCTTTACACGCATTGTTTGGCCCGTTTCGTAAATAGCGTGAGCATAAAGGCGCGGGTTGATTCATCACTCGTGTTATATAATCGCGGTGATGAGATTTTGTAGGTGAATCCGATTAAATGCCGATTATGCGAGAAGGAGTGAGAGATGTGTAGAAATTTCGTGGTAAAAGGATCGGCACTGTTGGTTCGAAGAAACACTTGCAATTAATTTACAAATAATATATATAGCCCTTTATTGCAGTTAAAATCAACTACCTGTATCGTGCGAGATATTTGCCAGCACTAGTGTAGTATACATTGATGGAAGAAAGTTGAATGTTGGATCGTATATTACATACTGTAATTGCCTACGTAATTATAAGGATACTTTTCTCGTGTTGCAAGTCCCAAAACTGCTCTTGTCCACGCAGGTGATCTCATCGCCCGTTTGTATTTGTCTTAAAACGTTTCCTGTTCCGAACGGATTGGTCAATCCCCTCGAAACTGGGCTCGAGATTCATTTGCATACAAGAAAAGAAATTTCGCCGTGATTTAAATATGGTTATTGTTGTTAGATAATTTTTCTTCCCAATTTCATAACCATTGTCCGAGAGCTATAGAATTCGACAACCTTTTATTTTGAATAATAATATAGAATCTTTTTCTTCTTTATGATATGTCAACTGTTAACCGAAATTCTAGTCATCAAGGAAATTACTAAATAAACCTAGTATTCCTTTGAAATTCGATGAGTAGCGTTTATAATCACATACGATTATGCGCCCGCGTTTCTAGTAAAAGCTGTAATTTCTTTGATAGTATTAGCTATATGAAATCTTGCAGCAATTGTTTGCCGTTTTCTGTGTTTACACTAACTAGGAAAAGTGTGACTAATAACAATGTAGTTATTTTACTAATATTTAATACGCATTTTCTTCAAAGATCCTACTAACATAGTCTAATATTACTTGTCCTTCGTATAAGTATATTATACGTTACATTAAAAACAACAAATATACGTCATCGATATTCACAACTGTTAAACCATTAAAAAAGTGGACAATCAATTAACGCAAGTCACGCCGCCCGAAAAAAAACCAACCGCGCCCGTTCTCTACATCGTAACTTAATTAAACTCACATGAAATATTTATACATCGGTCTTCTCTCGCGCTCGCAGAATTAAGTTGTATGACAAGCGCGCCGATATAAATCTGACCGAACCGCGTAAATTAGTCGCACGCACACACGAGGACGGTAGCCCGCAGAGAGCCTGCATATATATACACTCCGCTTCCGATATTAATAATTTATTCGTTACAGATAAAAGGCCGCGCCGGCCGATTAATCATCTGGCCGCGCAAGGTGCCTCGATGATCTTCTCACGCCTGTGGACGGATCTCGGGAATTTTTCGAGCTCGGAGAGAGAGATAGATTTTTCGTTTATCGCATGTATTTGGTGGAGTGAAATTGGCCGGGTTTGAATATATTCAAGCAATAGATGTGAAATTGATGCAGAGATAATTTCGAGGTTGTTTATCTGGCAATGATTGAAGTGAGATTGAATTTATTATTATAGGTGTGGAAAAACTAGTAGTTGTAGTGTATAATATTAATTATTCTGTATTTATCAAATAAATTACGGTAACCTGTAATAAAGTATATTCGTGTTTACTTTTTATAGATTTCTCAGAAAATATGGGATAATCAAATAAATTTTAGTTTTCACGAACAATAATTTACAAACAGCCATATTTATAAATTATATATAATTCTTCTAAATTCACAAATTGTATATTATACATACTCATATGTGAAAGTATTATATATCCATAGAAAAAATTGATATAATAAGTTTTTATGTACCTATATATGTCTTTAAAACAATAAATGTTTTGCATTCAACGTAAATATTTTAGAATAGTTTTTGCCTAATAAGAAAGCCTACACGGATAATAGCATCGATTCCGAACAGTGGAATGTAGATCAAGCGGTGTTCATAGATCTGAGACAGTAATGCTCCAATTACGCCATAAACATTGCCTCGACTAATAACTTATCGGTTAAACACACGTGGACGGTCGAAGGCTCAAAGCTGACTTTTTGCGTCTCAGCGATCGTTTCCCCCGAGGATTACGTCCATTTATGATCGGTACTTTAGGCTTCTTCTGAAGCTTCGCGCGCGCAAGGATCGATAGATATATGCACCGCGAGAAAAGGCGTTATTTAAAACGCTATAATTTCGTCGAATATGATCATACGCGAGCGGGAAAAAATACAGCTTTACCGTGCAATCGTCGCTTTCACGCGATTTTCTAAAATCTTTCCTCGATTATTTTTTTCAACGGTTAGTTTGCAAGTGCTCGAGCGGCGGTATTTTTATTTGGGGAGTGCGAGATAAGCGTCGATTTTACTTGCATGGTGAATCATTGCGAATGATTGGCTTTTATTGTTTCCGGTGTTATTAGCTTCAACTCCATGTTCCTATAATAATGGATAATTTAAGACGAATTTCGCGAGATGTAACTGTTTTAGATGGGCAAAGATTTCTCTCGACTTTTATATTATATATAAACATGTTTTTTTATTGGATCATTGTGTGCTTTCATTTTATTACCTATATCTTTTAAAATCTGGTAATCCCTATTACTCAATGGAACATAAAATTCTTAAAAAAAAAGTTGTACTAGTTGAAAATTAATTTAAAAAAAAATCGTTTTCCACGAGTTCATTGAATTTTCACCTGTCACGTTATTGCTTCATAATTTTATCCTTGAAGTAACTCGTATACATTAGCCAGAAAAATATAAATGAAAAAAAAGAATAACTCTTGGCAACCACAAATCCACAAAGTCATCGGAACCCAATCTCATGTCTACCTCTCTTTCGCAAATCCATCTCTCAACGCGCGCATCCCAATGCGTATGCGTCCCGTCCCACGCTACCTCGCGATTTCAACGATATATACACACAGAGACGGCTCGATCCTGCTCTGCTCCCCCCTATACCCACCTGAATTAATTTATGGACAAGTGTGGGTGCCGGTACACCCATACCCGTCCGTTCACTTTCACCGCTTCAGTTTCCTTCCTCGCTTGGCGCGCTCGCTTTCTCCCGCCGTTAGCTCGCGCACGTAGATCGCGCATTACTTATACATATGTATATATATCGAGCGGCCGCCGTTGCGTCAGAAGCGCGCGCGTATATATGTATACGTGACACCTCGGCGACGAGGGCTATATACCTATAGTTGTTACGTAAGGAGTAGAGGGTACAACAGGATCTCCAGCGGAGGGTTAGGTATTCGATTTCACTTTCATCGGGCGTTTTTTCCTCACCCGCGCGTTCGCGACTTTTTGAAAATGCGCGAGTTCATGTCGCGTATACGATGTTATATAAAAGTCAGCGGGCGCGCGCTGTGGTATTGACAGTGGACTTGAATTTACGCTCTGAGGCACTTACGATTTTACGAACGTTCAATTATAATTTATTGTCATTGGATTTGACGTTTAATAACTTGAGACTCTTGCATACGAGAGATTTGCATAACGGTGAATATAATATGTTTTTATGGGTATTGGGACGAGGTATATAGGTATATTTATAAGACAGTTACTTAACAAAAATTAATCAACTTTATTCGATAGCATTAGTTAACAATAAGTTTGATAACATGTAACAATGCGTGTGTGCGCACGAGTATACAAAAATGTATATAATACGAGGAGAAGGAAGAGAAGAGGCGTCCGGAGTGCTCGCAATTCGTTGGCGCTCAGGACATACGAATGACAGGAGGTAGACATAGAAGAGAGTCGAAGTTGTAGTTGTAAAAAAACATAAAAAATAGAAGGAGGAGGAGACGAGGCGAAGATAAAGTAAAATAATAAGAAGGGCCCTTCAGTCGAGTCACGCAGCGAGAGACGCTCACCGCGCTGGCGTCCCTCATACAGCTTAACAATTAATATGTACAGAGTTGCTCATTATTATACAGCGAATTAATAATAATACGTAATAATAATTAAAATAAGATAAAAAAACACGCGTCTAAGGAGTGGGGAGAATAGACGTCTCGATTTTGTACAGGTTTTAATGCGTCGTCCTCAGGAGCTTAGCGACTGGGAAAGGTGAAGCGCTGCGACTGCTGGTTGGCCGCTGGTGGCACGAGATCCTGCGTGATCGAGGGCAGCTGCTGGGCGGCCGCCGTCTGTGCCGGTGCTACCGCAGGCGTCGCCTGGAAGGACCTGTCCCACCTCACCGCGCTGCTCTGCTGCTGCTGGGGCTGAGGCTGGGGCTGAGGCTGGGGCTGGGGCTGGGCCGACTGGACTTGGCTGGTCTGGCCAGCCACCGTATCCTTGCGGTCCTTCCAGCCGTGGTGCTCGTGGTGGTCGTCTATGGGGAACCACTCGGATATCCAGACGGGCTTCCAAATCTTCTTCCAGGCGGGCACCCAGATCTCCTTCCAGGCTGGCACCCAGATCTGCTTCCAGTCCTCCTTCCACACGAGCTTCTTGTCCTCGATCCACTCCTGCTTCTGCTCGGTCTTCCAGATCTGCTTCCAGTCCTCCTTCCACTCGAGCTTCTTGTCGGGCACCCAGATCTGCTTCTTGGCGGGCTTCCAGATCTGCTTCCACTCCTCCTTCCAGGCGAGCTTCTTGTCCTCCACCCAGATCTGCTTCTTGGCGGGCTTCCAGATCTGCTTCCACTCCTCCTTCCACTCGAGCTTCTTGTCCTCGACCCAGATCTGCTTCTTCGCGTGCTTCCAGACCTTCTTCCAGAGCGGCTTCCAGACGAGCTTCTTCTTCCAGAGGTCGTGGCTGGTGTACTCCCAGCCGTGGGCGTCGGTGCCGAGATGCTTCTCGCCGGGGATGCCGACCTTTATCCACTCGGGGATCCAGATCTTCTTCCAGTCGGGCACTTGGATGTCCTTCCAGGCGGGCACCTTGATGGGCACCCAGATCGGCTTGTAGACCTTCTTCCAGTCGGGCACCTGGATGTCCTTCCAGGCGGGCACCTTTATGGGCACCCAGATCGGCTTGTAGACCTTCTTCCAGGCGGGCACTTGGATCTCCTTCCAGGCGGGCACCTGGATCTCCTTCCACACGGGCTTCCAGACCTTCTTCCAGGCGGGAACCTGAATGTCGCGCCAGACGGCCTTCTTCGTCGGGATCCACTCGGGCTTCCAGATCTTCTTCGACGCGGGCTTCCAGATCTGCTTCTTCGCGGGCTTCCAGATCTTCTTCCAGCCCGGCTTCCAGATCAGCTTCTTCTTCCAGTAGCCCTTCTCGTGATGCTCGTGATGATCGTGGTGCTCATCACCGCCTCCCCCACCGAAGCTGCCTATGTCGCCCCCACCGCCAAAGTCGGCGCCGCCGCCGCTGCCGCCGAAGCCGCCGCCGAGGTCGTGGCCCCCGCCGCCCCCGTGGTCACCACCCCCGAAGCCGCCGCCGCCTCCGTGGTCGCCACCCCCGAAGCCGCCGCCGCCTCCGTGGTCGCCACCACCGAAGCCACCGCCGCCTCCGTGGATGTCACCACCTCCGAAGCCACCGCCTCCGAAGTCACCTCCTCCTCCTCCGTATCCTACGCGCTTTTGAGCGGCTTGTGCACTGTAACTGAAGGGAGGAAATCGACCTTGATTTATTACACATTTTAAGTTTTATACATCCTAAATTGGTGATTTTACTCCGGAACTAAACTAACAGTCGTAAAAAATTACTGCGTCTGCTTTATTGTATAAGACACTGGATTAAAGCTAAGCTACCGCAGCATCTTCTATTAGGAAAGCGTATAAAAAGGCGGACGGAAAAACACGCTGCAAATGACGAAATCGGAGCACATATTTAAGAACTGCCTTGATGAAAAAAAAAGCCGGAAGCGGTTATATAATTGATCAAGAACTAATTTGTAGGTCGATTACCCATCGCGTTAAACAATCTATCAGATAGATGTATCGCCGATTACAATCCATAGTGGTATACAAACAAATAATACAGTTATTTACACAACAGCACCGCGCAGAAAAGAAAAGACCGTTTAGAAAGACTTGCACGCTAATTGCCAGCACCGATTTGGCCTCGGTGTTTATTAAACTGCCTTCGTGCAAACCGCGGCGACAAACGGGACGTGTCACTTTCCAGCCGAGAGTAATTAGCGAGTGCACATATATATAGGTGCCGAAGAAAGTGAAACGAGACTTACGGGATCTGCTGCTGCGACTGTGGCTGCAGCAGCTGCTTCTGGTCCAATGCCTTGCTCGCCACCAGTGCGACCTGCAGTAGCAGCGCTAGCGCGGTCTGTCAACACAAAAACAACACAACGCACGACTTTTAGTGTATAATATATATATAGATATAAGTACATATATAAATTGCGGATTTTCACTAGGGGAATCGACTACTCGATTTCATGCTTTTCTATACGCCCGATGGACTTTCTCGATCGTGCGTGTGCACATACACACATATGGAGGTACTCGCGTCGCGTAATTCGCTCCACTTTTTTGTCGCGCGCGCGACTCGAGAAAGCGCTACGGAAAGCGTCCATCTGCGTGTATGGGCGCGCGTTTATCGGAGCCGATAATTCTAGATGCTGCTCTTTTTTGCCGTGCAGGTGTGTGCGCGCCCACCCGCGAGAATGAGATAAGAACTTTACGGCTATGGAAATTTCGAGAGTCGCTGATTAAGCTGTTATTCTCTCGTAATTATTTAAGTTTTATGCACTCCGCATAATCATCCTGTTTGTAAATTCTCAATTAATGTACACGCAAAGTGTGTGCATCGGCACTTATATTGGCGCTTAATTGAGAATTCATAAACTTATATCCTCGAAATTTTACCTGTCGCGTTTCATCATCTCTCGCAGCATGCGTCTCTATCTTCGAACCGTGCGAATAAAAAAAATGCGCTTGATGAGCTTTAAAATTGTGTGATCGCAAATTGATCGGCCATGCGTGTAACGTAGACTTGTAGTGACACTTGTGCAAAAGTGAAATACAGCCGCGCGCGTTTTCATTCTCGGTAGTAGTAATTACGAGCGTCGATCTCGCGAAGGTCTATGTCGCGGCGAGCCTTTCCTACTGACACAGTTCCTATCGGCCCGATCGGCGACATTGCACTTCACCTTCGACTTTCTCTCCTCTATGTTGTCGCGCGCTTGCCATGTTTACGATTAATAAATAACAATGTAATCGCCCGACAGTCGATAATATTTGCCGATCGGCGAGGCGAATTGTTGGCGCAAAGTGAATTTACGCGCGTCCGCGGAGTCCGAGATGTCGTTGAGCGGAGCACTGCAAAGGAAATTACTATTATGAGTATATTATATTCTTGTTAGGAGTAGTTTTTATTTCAATTGGAAGCAATTTTCTGGTTCAATACCCTGGAAATAATGCGTGTATACTTATGCCTACTTACATTTGCGGTCGCATGTTTTGTATAGTAAGAAGTACAGAGAATAAGGCTTTACAAATAATATTTCAATGAAGCGTTATAAACGATGTTTTAGGGAATTTAAAACATTAAACTTTTTTGTCCACTTATATAACGCTTGATTGTTTAAAAAATGTTAGTATAGAGAAATTTATGTATAACTTACTCTCTAAAGACCGACAGGACATAATTTATTCAAATGAAGCAAAATTGTTGAATTAAAAAAAAGTGGTTGTTCTCGAGGTTGAGTCACAGCGTAAAAGCCGATTTTTGCAGCTGATGAAGAAAAGTGTGTTGCAAACGGCACATCCTGCGCTTTAAAGGTACTTTTCGGCATGCTAACACTCGGCTGGCCGTCTATTACACAAAGTCGAAAGGAAAGAAACGAAACACTGCGTCTGCAACACACTTTCCTCGAGCGCACAGAATTGTCACACAGAGTAGGCAGAATTGGTATAATTCTTTGGGCGCACAAATGTAGTAGGTGCTGAAACTAACCGCGCGTCTCAGGCGAATCCTCATGGCTGCGGTTCGATCCCTCGCTGCGGGTTTGACTCCTCTGCGCAGGGGTTTTCCCTTCTCACGGCTTGGCCTGTCGCCTTGCCAGGCGGCACTTGAACTTCGGCCAATAAGCCGGAACGCCGGCGTTATATAGGCGCGTATCCTCCTACCCCCATGCCTGCCCCCGGTAGCCGCTCGCGGTCCCCCGAAAAACTCGCGGCGCCCCCCTACCGCTCCCGGCGTAGGACGTCCGGAAGAAGCCAGCCAGCCAGCCAGCCAGCCAGGATTCCCCCCCAAGAGCGACCGACCGAGCGAATACTATGTCGTCGTCCTTTCCTTTCGCCGCCGCCGCCGCTGCTTTCTTCTTTCTCACTCGAGTCTCGAGTAAGAGTTGGAGTGCACGACGAGTGTTCTCGAGGGTTCTTGCGTATGCGATGTATGTGCCGAGCTTCTAGAGTCTAGTGCGCGAGGGTCTCGTCTTTCTCATTCCTCTACCTTTACTTTTTAGCTATGTGAATTTCAGATTTTCACATTCGTGTCATCTTCTATCATTTTTAATTATATCCGTTAAAGGAGCACTATTATAAGTGCCTATGTAACGCATTACATTATGCTGGTGCATCGTATTGACTGAAGCATTTTTCTCTGCGCTAAGTGCACCTGTTGAAATGTACATTGATTTATTTGTATGATAATAATAGGTAAATTGAGTATATTATGGAAAATTAGTTGTTTAGCATATACAACCATGAAATATCCCATTTCTCTTCATTTGATGATTGAATTAATCGTGCATACAATGTTTCACAGTTGTGTACACGCGCTATTTATTTTTTCGTCGAGTTTTTCAATTCTAATTGTTAGCTGTAACTTAATAACAGTTTGCGCCTAATTGAATCCTAACACCTCCAACACGTATATCGTTTCCATTGCGCATAATGAAGACCGCTCGAGGGTATCCGTTCCAAACCGTTTAATAATGCTATAAGTGATTCTTCAATGTATTCATTATGCCGTAATTAATCGCTCGAGTGTGAGTTCAGTTTGATTTCTATTCTAATTATTGAAAAATTATAGTGTTACAATTATATGTCAAATTTTTATTATATTTTATTGTATTTAAAGCTGGTATAAACAAACAATTTTCACTACACTCTCAGTATGTTTTCAAAAATGTGTGTCACTGAACATTACGGAAAATATTGATGAGCATCCTCGCGCTTTATAGTCAAATTATGTTAAATATTGATTTCATTTTGAAGAGCGCGCAATGATTAATAACGGAAAATTCCAAGTCGCGTCAATCGAGTCTCACGTACCTACACCGCGCATCCAGCTGAAAATCAGCATCGAGAGCTACGTGGTTTCTATACAGGAAACGGAAAAATCGATATCATAATTCAGCATTTTTCGCTGCATCACTTATTGCGCAACGTTTTTAGATCGACCGGCCGATAATTATAACACGATTTTCTCACAAAATCATTGGTATAGAGGCGACAAGACGGCGGAAACGAGGAACGATCGTCATTAATCGGTACCACGATCGGGTTCAATAATCCCGCTGCGGCGCGCATATAATACCTAGACGTGAAAACGAAAGTGATAATCAAGTACTCGCTCGCACGCGGCCTCTCATCCGGGTTAGGAGCATCTCTCGTGGAAAACTTTTCCTCTCATTTATTCGAGTTTTACCTTCCCTCTCTCACGCGCACGCTAAAATAACTCACCGATATGTTTCTACTATAAGTTTCACCCATTCGGGAAGTATCGCTCGGGTGTCATTGTTTATTGCTGCAGAACAGTAAGCGTGGGGCTGTATATCGTATAGTGTAGCGGAGAGTGATGGTAATTGTTTAACGGTGTGTATTATACCTACGCGATTTCTAGCGCCGCGCTGCGCTGCAGGCGATTCTCCTGTATTCGTATAATAGTGTGATATTAATTGAATCTACAATGCAAATGAGACACCGTAAATCTCTTAAGGTTACATTGGAGGAGTGCGCGTGATTAATTTTAGTTTTCATCGTTTTCATTATTTTGACGTCTGCATTATCGCGCGCGAGGCGTGTTTGAATAATGCTAATGTTTTGATAATGGGATAGGTTAGCTGTGATGCAAGGTTTCGTTTGTTACAGTTATATTATTTAACGTGTCGCAGCAAAGTGGCAGAGAAGTGTATTAATTTCGTCATAAAATTATGAAACGACGCTTTTAAGACGCGGCCAAGGGTCATAAAGTCCTTTTACACCTGCGCGCGGTGCATAATCGTTATATGCCGCTGCCTCGGCTAATTGACAAAGGAAGTGACACTAGGCTTCCGAGAAGTGATAAAGTGAGAAAATAAAGGCGACGTTGAGTATTTTTTAAATTATAATAATAACTTTTTGTACACTACGTACACGGTAAGTAAGTTGATTATTTTAATATGACAATAACATCTTTTATTATTTCACACCAGGTGTTACATAAGCATTTTTATAAAAGTTTCGTAGGGCACAAATATCATTTGGTGCTTTGATCTGTATTCTAGTTTCTCATGTATTTTGACTCCAATCATATAATATAGACCTATTTTCATTTTTAGTCTTTACAATGCACAATTTCGATTTTATAGTTGGCCTTTTGTATAACACGATAGAAAATTCTGACTCTGCACTTATTATAGTTCCTTTTACCGATTTCTTCTGGTCCTTACACCGTTTCATACATTATCTCGATAATAAGTTTTTCCGCTACAGCGCTATTGTAACGAACAGTAGTTTTTTTTTGCCCGGAACCGACTCTCCAGTTTCACAACATTCAATTAATAATGCACAAAACCCTTTGGCCGCGTCCCGCAACAGCTTCCCTTTCGACAAACTTTTCCCATTCCGAAAAGACAATGACTTGGCAGATTTATACTCACGCTGCTGAACACACACATACACTTGACGTAACATATAGACATGAGTCTATTGCCGCGACAGCGTCTATTACATTTTCAATTCCCTGCAATAAATTGTGCTCCAATTTTACATCCATTATCCATCTAACAAATCTCCTCATCCCGTTTACTATTTACACATCAAAACTCAACAGCTCCCAAACAATAATATCGCATGGCACGCGGGAGAAAGAGAGAGAGAGAAAGAGAAAAAAAAGTTGCGAATCGCAAAAAAAGAAGGGACGAAACCGGAGAAGTGAAAGATGCAGCGCGCGCGGAATAAACCTTTGCCGTCGTCGTCGTCGCCGCCGCCGCCGTGTAGGAGAAAGTGATCGGACCGGCTGTGTGTGTGTATGTGCTCGGTCTTTCTCTCAGCGGCCGCGAGCGCGCGCGAAGTTCAGGCGCAAGGTTACGTAGCAAGGTTATAATGTTTTCGGCGTAACCGGAGCGGCGCGGGGACTTTCGACACCTGGCGAAATGTACGTGCGGAGAGGCAGGTATGTTATAGGTATAGGTGGAGGTATGCAGGTGTGATTGTTGCGAGAGGATGCCGTCGTGAAATTGGATAAACTGACACGAGTCACGCTCTGGGCTGTGTTGTGGTCGCTCCTAACGGTCAAGTCGCGCAACGCAACGTGTGATTGTAATGGCGATGAGCTTTGTTGCGGTTAGCTTTGTTGTGTGATTGATTTAAACCTGACGATTTCTAACTGTATAACCCTACTGGGAGCTATATATTTTATTATTATTTGCGATTTTCGACTTTGATCGACCTGTTTTGCTGATTACTAGCTTCAAGTGGAAAATCTGCGGTAATCGAGAGGTCTATACTGAAATCCGTTGAGTCGAGGAACTGCGCTAATTAATACCTACCTGACCCGAGTCCAACTTGCAAACTCGCTCGTGTGACATTTAAATGTCAAAACTCATTAAAACTGCTTGGACCGTATATCACTTTCACGGAGATTTATACATGATTAGGTTCTAACAGGACAAGTAGTCTTCCACCGTGGACCCAATTATCATTGAGATTTATCCAGGCTGCGCCTAATTTCTCATGTATGATATTATAAGAGACAGTTTTTACGAAGTATCCGACTAAACAGGCCTCGAGTGTCATTCGCCACAACAACAAACCAATTTTCCATTGAGCGAGTCTCAACTTCCAATCCGGTCGGAAAAAATCTGGAAAACACCTAGGTATTGCAGTTATTTTCCAGCAAGCATCCTATCGGTGGACGGGTTGCGGAGACTGCGCGCGCATAGGTCGCATGCATGCGGAGCACGCGCGCATGCGTCAATGGCTATACGATCGGCGCTTTTTGCGCGCGCGCACGTACTCTCACTTTCTGCGTAAAAGATGAGAAAAACGACGAGCTCGTAACGCTCGCAAACTCGTTTTAAATCTAGATTCGGGTTGACGATTATATCGATCGGTAGTTTCAAGTGCTTTTCGGTCTCTTCCTCGATTGCTAATTGCTTGGCTACACAGATGATCCCTTGCCCGTTCTATATTGTTATTGAACTTGAACGTGAAACCGGTAAGATTGACAGTGCCTAGTATTTCTTTTTTTACTGGGAAGGTCGCTGTGAAGCAGATCAGGACAAGTGTTGAAGGGGCGAAGCAGCTTTGTCATCGTGACAATGTGAAAGGTACCGAAACTGAGGATGAGATCAGCGGGTAAACCAGCGCAAGTGATTATATGAAGAATTTGCGATGCGCCGAAAGTTTCACGTCGTCGTGTAATTACACTTCCTCCTCGCTGCAGCCTTAATTGCGCCGAGATTTAAAGTGAAAAATTCAACTAAAAGTTCATGAGCTTGTGTGTTCATGTAACACAATAGATATGCGAATATTGTCTTGGTTGAAATGGTTACATAATTGTGTACCACGAAATACTTGTTTTTCAATTTAATTATTTTAATATAATCATCAATGTAATTACCGAAACGGGACATAAATTTTATTCTTACATATATACAGACACGCAAGCCAAATATTTTGCCCGTTAAATTTGACGAACTTTCCAACGTCGAGCAGCAAAGCCCCTCATAAACAAAAACGTCGCCCGAAACTGAATCCGACACCTATTAATTAACCTCATCTGCAGTCCCCATACTGTTACCGCGGGCGCGCGCGGCGCCCCGAAAAAGGGAAACCGCTTTTAAACCGGCATCGCAACTCATTTTTCGGCCCGCGCGTATCAATTTCGCGCACCTCGTATAAAACGAAAAGGAACGACATCGGCGCTTTCGCGCGCTCGTATATACTTTCATCCGAAATTCTCTCTCTAATTACCGGTGCGAGCGGTTCACCTGTGGCCGGTTAGCGGCTGCGTAATGGATTACCATACAAAAGGAGTAGGTACCTTTCTTTTTTTTCTTCTCCTTATTGTGGGAGAGGTGAGTAGGTGATTTGTAGCTGGCGGAGGGTTTTGGTTTCGCGTGAGGTACGCGAACGGAACTCGTTGCTGTTTTGACGTTAATGTGACTCTGATTGATAGAATGGATTGAACGAGGCTTTGCGAATATCGATGACCATTGTGTAAAAGTGAGTTTGTATTTTCTAATGTTTCATCGTGTACGAATATTTTAGACATTTTTAAAGAAATATATGATTCTTTTAAGAAATCGGTAAAAAAACTTGGATTTGTTTTGTTTTACGATATTAATGCTTTAAAGGATCAACCTGTCAGATAAAGAAAGCGTTGAAATATTACACTTTGACCGATAGTATTATAGTACATTTTAAACGCGAAATTCGTCTGATGTAATCAAGCCATCAAACAAGACTCTGAATGATTTCACGCACGAAAGAAATCAAGTAAAAATCATAAAAATTAATGTGTTGTTTCATTTTTTACTGGGGATCTCGTTATATAAGAAGAAAAAAATTGCTTGTAACTGCTTGTAGCAGTATACTTTCTCAAAGAGATTAAAACAATAATACAACTTTCGCGGGACAATATGCAATATTTCATATGCTATATACGCTGTTTATAATTATAGAACAGCTTTCTTCAAAACCACCATGACAAACAACTATGTTAAAAGTCAGAGATTATTATTACGATGATAAAAAAAGTGCGATCAACAGCAAATTATAAATGAAATTTCGATCGAGTAAAACGTGTGCAATAGCCACGCGAACGAATTCCCCTGCACTCGGCGCGACTCGGACGATCGATCGGCTAACCGACACACGCGCGCTATATGTAATCCATCCCGCACCGCTCGTGTGTACAAATGAGCCTCTATTTTATACATACATACACAGCTCGCGTGGCGCCTAATTGATAATTTTCACGAGCGATCGATTGGCCAACGGGGGAGATCCAGTTGCGCGCGTGTCAATAATAACCGCCTCTATATAACTTTCTCGCGCGTATATGCATCCATATATACACGTGCATATATACTTGCTTTATTTCCGCCCGTGCAGTTTCACTCTCGAGGAGATAAATCGCGGTTGCTCCGGGGTTGCGCAATGCTGGAGGAGCGCCGCGAGATGAAATTGAGGGATTGGGAGAAAGGTCGCTCGTGATGGACTTTGTAGATTCCTTTTTTCTCCAAAGGTTTCGTATTTTTTAGGAGGAGAGCTTTCAGGAATCACGTGGCGTTGGAGAAAGATTTCCTCTCGATTATAAACAATGGCCAATTAATGATATACATGAAAAAAAAAACTTTTATGATAATTTAGTAGCAGAGTGGTGAAATAATTCTTCGCTCTTTTATGTCAGGTATTGCCAATAAAATGAAAGAACTAATTGATTCCCATAATTAAGGAAAAGATAATTCAAGGTAAGGCAAATAATCGAGCGAAGAAGGCAAGGATAATTACGGCCGTGAAATGCCAACCGCACGCACAATACCGCGGCTACTCTCCCATCGGCGGTCTTCCAAAGCAAGCAATTCAGTCAATCATTCCCTCGATTATTCTCCCACAGTAGCGGCTGCAAAGCCCCGAATTAGACACAACGGCCAAGCCCGCATTCCTCCCGTTACTTTTTTCGCGCGCGAGCTGACCATTATTATTCGATCGACATGTATACCTGCACCTCCCGATGTCTATCTGTATATGTATGCCTGAGAAATTTCGTCGTTTTTTTCCTCCTCGCCGCGCGATCCTCCGGCTTGCGTAACGCACCTGCGCGCGCCGTTACAATTATCTGTCTCTCCATTATGTGCATCAGTCGGGAGATGCGCCACGACGGGAGGTGCAAGCAAATGCAGCGCCTCGGGGCTGATCGTATGGCGAAAACGCGGATGGATTTCATTTTTAAAGCGACGTGCGTGTGGCATTAAGAGTAAAAGTTGCGTACAGCGTGTACGGTGAAGGTCGCGGCACTTCCGAGAAATTTATATGGACTTGTTTTCAAATTTATTTTTTTTTCTTTGGTTAACGCGCTGCCGCACCGACAGTAATTTTACCTGTCGGAGTGACGAACGTACACATTTTTATGTTGGGAATAGCAGGCCCGCGCGCAAAGTGCTAGCGACAAGCGTGTAGGCAGGACGCTTAATTTAAATAATATATTCTCTGGTCTGCATTAATGTGTTCCTCGGAAAACTAATTCTGCTTCACTTTTACTTTTTCCTACAATAACACGTATATATATACAAGTACGTTATTTATTTAGCGGCAATGGAATGTAAGCGATACGCGACGATAGCCGTCAATTAAAACGCTGTACGCGACTTTATATTTATTTTTGCAATGCGCGAATGGGGAGAAAAAAGCGAAAAGCCGCGAAGAGAAATTTTATCCATATCGAGAGACAGCAGCGAGCATTACAGAGGGGGGCGGAAACGCCCGGAGGGGCAGCGTCGATCGAATTCGAAAATTTAACACCGACTTATGGGCAAAATTTTCTACCGTCTTCGTGCACGCTCGCGATCGGCCAATTTCACTCGTGCGCGCGAACTGGTTTTCGTTTTTTGCAAAACGTATTTTGCAGTCGGTCCAGTTCGCAGTAAAGAAAAAAGGAGTTTGCTACTCACTTTTCACTCGGCGAGAACTGGTTTTAATTTCTAGCGAAGAGGTTTTTGCCGACTGTTTACGTTGTGTGCATGAATTACGCGGGACACGTGTGTGCATGGGAGCGGATTTTAACTGGGACATTAATCGTGCACTTGAACGTGGAATTCCAGATTCTATGGCGGCATTCATTCAATTGGAAGGATTGCGTTCATTTGGGATGGAAATTTCACCATCAGTTGAAAGTTTCATATAAACAAATTTTGACGATTAAATATAATAATACGAAATTGATAATATGAGGAAAAAATTTTAGTACGTTCATCTTAGAGGGAACAGAGTTACATGTAAACATCGTACTCAATCATTTTGTACTTTCGTTTTGAGATATGAGATTAAAACACAAAGTAAAGGGTATTCTGACAAAGGATTACGCAATTGCCATTAAATTCGACTAAAAGCATGAGCATTGTCATAATTCACAACAGCCAATTACGTTTTCAGCGCTATGAGCAAATCCATTTGTACCATATCAGACTATGCAACCATCTCCACTTTCTTATCAAAATAAGATAAAAGTTATAATAATCCATCTTTCGAAATATTTCACTACCCAAACAATGCCTAGTAACCCCATGAACAGCAATGGCAACTCTCTCTGTCTCTCTTCTCGGATAGAAAAAAGGAGAAGCCAAACGGACTCTCCCACGTATATACCCATAAAAAAAAATCCTGCTAAAATTCCAGCCGCGGCAAGAAACCCGTGTTTACGCGCGCGCGCCTGTGACTTTCTAATCGGGGGGGCGTCGATTGGAGGGAATATAGGTGGCGCGTCCCCGGATAGGCCGTGCCATTGCGTCACATATTAAGTGTAACGCGGTGTGTAGCTATACACACTGGGGCGTTACGCGCCACGATTACGGTAGATCGACGATCGTTAGTTGCGCGCAAGCGTTGGCTATTATGCGATGGAATGCGAAAGATAAGGTCGCGGCCGCGCGCTCAGATTATATCCACTCGCAATCATTGTTGTTCCGGTTTTTCGGGGCCCAGAAAATCGAAATGATCGCTCTGGAAATTGTTACATGATTTTATTGGGTTTGTCGTGGGAGATTTGGACGCGCTGGGATATAATCCGAGGTGGAATTTATTTTCTTTTATGAGGTATTTTCGATACGGTGACTTTCGCCAAAATTATCGACTAATTTATCTCTGTGAAAGAATCTGTTTATAGTATTCAATGACGTTGCAGTTTCCAAGTTTTTTTGTGGTAGCTATACATTTTTTAATTCATTTTACTTGATGATATAACACTTCTGTTTACAACCAAGATTTTAAAAATCTTTTTCAACAAACAAATAAACGAATGGTCATTCTTCCATAAAAAAATAACTAATTTTGTATAATACGCGACAGGTGGAAAAATCGCGTGGAGAAATGCAAAACAATAAACAAAAGCGACGAATTTCATCGTCCATCGGGTTATTAAGTAAAAGTTACGGACTTTGCGTGTGCGAGCGCGCGGCTCATATCCGCCTGTGTAAGCTTTATATAATACCCTTTTGGCGGTGAAGGTCGCGTCGTTTCGCAAGCTCGCGCATGCACTATCCGATTTAATTGCCTTGTTATTGAACTTCGTGCGTTTCTCCCTCGCGTGTACGTATGTCTTTCGTCACTTTTCGTGACGATTTTACTTCCGCGAAATCTTGGGAAACCGTTATTCGCGGTGAAATAATTAAATTTCAGTGTTGTATACAATGATTTATTCATAAAACATTCTTTTAGTGGAATGATATTCCTGCGGCTTTTTAGCTGTAAAATATATATGTCCCGGAATAAAGCTTGCATATTTGCGTTGATAAGTATAATGAAAGCATCAACTGAGAAAAAAATCTTTATTGCAAATATCTCTTGGCTTAACGATCACGCGAGCCACACAAATCACTAAGTTAAACAGACTTACAGGTGTGTCTGCTAATGAAGCACGCGAAATGTGCGTATCTAGATTCCTTGCGAATTTGTTGGTTGCCTTTTATACTAAATATCACGTTTCATCATTACTTTAAGCTAAAAATAAATGAATAAATTCGAAGCTTAGAATTAAATCTAAAACTCATGTTGAAGTAATTTTTACGAATTTTTTTATTTTTCATATAGTAATTTTTACAAACAAATTAATCTGTGATTTCTTTTATTCTCGGGTTTTGTAAATTTGAATAAATCTATTATTTTCTGATGAAATACGAAGTGTATAACGCTTTCAGCAGGAAAGGTTACCCTCATAAACAACTTACGCGCATAATAGAGCGTAAATTCAAATTTCAGAATCTCCTCTGTCCAATAAACTCAGGCGTAACAATGCGTCGAATATAATAGGAAATTCCTCAATTTCCATTGAACCGCCAGCGAGGATTTCGTCATTAGCAGTGTATCTCCGCGGTGGTCGAACTCTCCTTTTCCCCCCTCGCACAATCTGTCATAGAAGTCATTTTAGCAAATGGGTCTTTTCACTTTCTGCGCTCGCGCGAGCTCGAGACCGTGCGCACGCAGGCGTCGAGGTGGAGAAAAAAGGCATAAATTTTATTGGAATATATTTAATTTCAGCGTTCATTTATTATCGTAGAAAGTGAAAGCGTGCGTGAATCTGGATGAATTAAGTGTGGACTATATTAGTTTATGATTTGAATTATTAGACGCAAGCGCGCGCTCGTCGATAAATTAGAAGCATTTTTGCAGCGCTTCAATAGCGATAAGAGCGCATACCGAGGAAATCGTAAAGTTGGAAATTTATTATTTTAGCGCGCGGTTCTGTAAAAAGGCTTTTATGTATTCTGATGAGCATTCTACTTCCTATCTAAGATGCCTCGTACTCCGATTTTTCACATCAATAAATTTATTTTATTTTTTACAATAAGACTAGCGAGATTTATAATAATCGTTACCAAGCATTTTTTAAGGTCTTCCAATATTGTTGCAATATTCTCAAGTACTCATATAGCGAGTTTTATGTACTAAGGGGATGTGATATACCAACAATAATTTTTCAAAATAAAAATCTCAGGGAAGATACTAATATCATCACTCAAAAAAATTCCTGGTAACACTTATTGTGTAAACGAAAGCCCTGAAGATCGTGATTTTGGTACATAAACTTTTGTAAATTAAGTAATAAAATAATAAAAATAGGGTTTCACATCTCCCTAACATTGGGACTCGCGCATAAATAGGGCTTACACTTTCAGGTATCAACCACTATAGCTCTAGCGAGAAGAGTCCGTAAAGATTTTGAATTTCAAAAACTCGGCCTAGAGGTGCTTATTAGTTAAGTTTAGTCGGCTGAGCTACCGTACATCTCTATAATGTTCTTAAATATTATAATTAAGAAATACTTCTTTGTTTTTTATTAAACTTTACAATATTCAATATTGAATATCGTGTGCTATATATGGTATTTTTACAGGGAAAGTATATATAATAGAAATGAATTTTCAGTGAAAATCAGTTGAACCTGTCAGACGCGCGCGTGCATTGTGCCTCAATCTCGTTTAGAAAAGCACATAAAGTTTTCCAAAGCAAGAAACCGCACGTGTCCTCTAACGAACCTCCGACACGACCCACGCATAGCTCGCATTTTCAATATCTTTTCTCTTCGCGGCGACGGCGCGCGCATTGTCCGCAAATCGCCTCTCCGCAAAATAGCTTTTCCCGCACTCGACAGGCGCGCGCGCGCGCTGTACCTGCCTATACCAGCAGCATCCGAGATAGGCATATATGATGTGGTCTTGCGGCAATTAAACTTTTTCCTGCGCGCAGTGCGTTGCACCTATACGCGCTGCGACCGAAAACTTTCATCTGCGACACTTTACGCGCGCGCGCTGTGGGTAGGTAGGTACACGCAGTGCGCGATGAGATAAGCAGACAACTCCCACGTTAATTAGCGCGACTTTTGAAGTTAGACTGCCGCGTTTTTATGGTACCCGATGACTCGGTTTGACTCGCCGATTTATCGCGGATTTTGCCATCTCATTGTTTTGAAAGTGTGAGATTGAGGAACTGGGTACTCAATTGGTACGTGTTTTTGCATGAGAATTATCATTCGTGCAACGTCTCATAATTAATAATTTTGCGAGGTATGCTGAGTTCATTAAATTTCGTCATAAATATGTTAAAGGGAAAACCGGGAAAAATTTTTGCTTTTTATATTCCTGTGTATATTTCATTTTTATTAAACTATTAAATATAAAAAACAAAAATAAAAATTTTTGTACTTTTATTCTTTCACAAGGTACATTTGATATTATATAACTGAGAAAAAATAATAGTGCAATTTTCATTTGCATTCAATGAATTGAACATAATCTCCGAATAATATAAGCAATTCACATGACATACAATGGACGCTTTCAAGTTGATATCATATTACTGCTACAATCTGAAGAAGAAAAAAATCGAACGCCTCTCTTAATGCATCGTTAGATAATCCATTTTCGATTACACGCGGCTACCATAAAAAATCGCTTCCCCAGAGAGAAAAAAAAAGCCGATGCGCGCGGCCACCTCGTTTGTTTTTCCAAGTACGGCGTTACACGGCAATTAGAAGGTGAAACGATTCGATTAAACGCTCTGCACTCTCGCTTTCACGTCTTTCTCTCTCAGCGTCTATATGTATGTCTTCAGCGACAGACGCGCCGGCGATTCGCCAAGCAAGTAATATGCGCACGCACTTCCGCGAGCGATTTATCTACATCTCGCTGCCCTGGACGCGTCACATCGATATCCCGATAATTTATACCTCGCGTCACTTTCGCGCTTTTTATTTTCATCCTCGTCGGTCCCGAGTTATAAGTAAGAGTGATCATCAGGTGGGGATATTTACGCGCGTTCGTCGCGGAAACGATATACGATTTAATGTGATGAGAAATTGGCGGCTCGCGTGTTTGTCGATTGAGAGTCATTTTTTCTTGTTAGGCAATTTTGGAAGGAGTGCTGATTGAAGAGAGATCGGGAGTGTTGATGAGGACAATTATTTGGGCCTCCGGTTGTTCATTTATTTGAGATAGTAAATCATTGACGTAAAGCAGAGAAGATTTTTTATTACGCTACAAAAAATAAGTGTACATAAGAGCTGAGTTGGATAGTTTGACATATTTTCTGTATAACCAATTCTAAATACTTTTTTTTAAATATCGATCTTCTCGAGGCAAGAATGAGTTTAGGGAAAAATAACTAATGCAAGTTTATTTTGGACACTTCTGAAATTATTATCGCGACTTTTCTCCTCCTTGCTGTAGCCATGCGGTAGAGAAGAAAAAATTTAAGAAAAAAAAACTTTCTTTACTTATTTGTCACAAACCCGTTCCTGACTCGGGAAGATCAATATTTTTATCTTTAAAATCAATTCATCACCGAGGTATGCATTCACACAACAACAGCAAACTCTCGTGTTATTGATTCAAAATTTTAAATACTATTGTGGCTACATTGATTATACGTATAGTATGTGTTCAGTGTACATTAAGGTTTACAAACAAATTTTCGTTAATCTTTACAAAAATCTACAATCAATAATCATTATTCAAGTATTGCTAAAAGGTTTCTACATCCAGACAAGAATAATCAATACTATTTATATATTGCTAAAAGGTAATAGTAGTTTTAAAACAGTGTAGTCATGATACATCACACAATGCATTATTACTCGATTATCCATTGTAATAGCATTCAATGAGACAAATAGTGATGATTCGCTTTTCTCCAGAAACTAAATATGTGGTTAATTATAAAACAATTATAAATTTTGGAATTTTTGATTCATTGAGCAGTAATCTTGTATAATATTAAAATATACACAAATATACGATAGGGTAACAATGATAAATCAATCATTTATTTTCGTTATTCTTTACAGTCCCTAAAATATATTATGCCATTTGAGTGTAGCTGTTACATTTTCTACGATCGAATAATGTGCACATTATTAGTTGGAAAGGTTTTTCGTTATATCTATCGGATATCCATTAATTTGTATCAAACTTGCAACATTTTTTTAATGCAAAGATAGCTATTTCAAACAAAAGGGTGAATGTGCCTAATAACCATCCGATATATAAAATACCAAAACCAATACCTAATGTTTCAATATCAACCAACTCCTCTTTTACGATACTGGCATTATAACTTTTTTATTATCTTGATCATAAATAAATTGCATTAGACCTCCTTCTAGCATTCTTGATAACAATGAATTAAATTTTGTGAGCAATAGCGAATCAATTTTAAATGTATATGTTAGGCTCCCACCCCCTACATTATTTTTTGATATGTGAGTAATTTTATCTTTGAGTACGTAAAAATAAGTAAACGTTTCCGGGTAGATACAAGCTATTTGATCGCCATTTAGAAGATTATTCACGCATTTATCGAAAAAATTGCTCATTACTATTGAACGATTGAAAATTTCTCCATGTGAAATAATCTATTTTATGCTTGCGTAATGTAAATAGGAAGGTTAGATTTTATCAAGTCGGGGTCTGAGTCGATATAGTTGGAATAAGATTTGAAACGGTAGAGATTGCAGATAAATAGCTTTGTACGTAGATATTTGCGATGAAAGCTACCATTAATATTATCAATATGCAAATATTCTTATGTTAATTCTGTGAATCATGTTTTAAGTAGGAAGGTCCTACAAATATTCCTACATATTCTAAAATTGCAATGAACATGGATGGTTTTAAAGTAAACATTAACGCTAGAGAAGCAATAAATATAAATAGTGTTATGAAAATAAGTCATGCTTCACGACTGAATGAATTTCCGATTTATTTGAAGAAATTTTGTTAGTTATTTGAAAATAGCCGACTGCGATTATGTCGCTTTATTATATTACTGCAGATCTTTGTTATTTGAATTTTAAAAACAGCTATTTCAAGTATAAATTCGAGACTTGCTAAAATCCAGCCACTGCATAAAATGCAAAAGCCTATGGCCACCTTTTCGAAATTGAGAGTATGTAATTCTGTACTTTCAACAACTTTTCCACGATATTTAAAATTTCTGGGATCGTAAAAGTAGTTTATAAAACCTGCATCACGAATTCTCGACAAAACTCTATTGAACTTTGGAAGCAGGGGTGAATCCTTTGCGTGCGTAATAACTGAGCTTCTTTCTATCAAGTTATTTTTTGAAGTATGAATCGTTGATATCTTGGGTACATAGAAGCCTAAAAAAGATTTTAAGCACAAGCAAATTATGTTTTCGCTTTTGAGAAGACGATTTATACAATCCGTGTAATTGTGATCTAGTGTATAAAATTTTTTGACAATTTGATTTTGCCATATCATTTCCTTGACGCTGGGAGGTCCATAAATTGAAAGGTTTGATAAAATTAGATCCTCTATTGTATCAACTGATGGTCTATTATGTTCTACGATATTAATAGCGCTTAAACAGCTTTGTAGAATGCTGTTACTTAAAAAAGCTGTCGACAAAACAGTGATGAAAAATATTCTTGAATGTCTATTATTATGCCATTGATTAAGTAAGCTGGCATTGTTTCCAAACATACGCATGAATTCTAAAGCTGCAATTGACACTGATATATTGAACACGTGCTTTAGAATAAGAGTGCAGGTAAAGAAAATTGTAATAAAAGTCAACCAAATGTACTTGTTAAAGATCAACGTGAATCTTTCGATATAGCTCACTGGAATATTTAAAGACACCATAATCATTGCATTACTGTAAAAGGGATACGTTTGAATTTTCCAATAATCACGAAGAAAATATGGATTAAAAATAAAGTCTACGGTATTTGAAAATACATCTCTGATGGGTCCATGTAATATTCCATTTTCCCCGACAAAGCCAAAAGTATTAGAATGTTTAATGGTTACTGTAGCATTGATATAGTCTAAAAATATACAGCCAATGCGGTAATATGCATCGGTGCATCTATTATATCCAGTTTTCGAACTATCGTAGTGCAATGGTATTAAATCATTTATACTGATGACCTTTAAATTGAATCCACTGAGATCGTTTGTCTTGTCAAAATAAATACTACTGCAAGATGACTGATCTGTAAGTAAAATATTAATGAACAATCCTATCATTTTTCAGAATTTTAAAGTTTTTCATTTTACTTACAGGATTCTAAAAGAATTTCATTTTGTGTTTTAAGTTCATATAGGAAAAATGGCCAGTATTTATTATCATATGATGTTTCTGTCCATAATATAGGAGCTATATCCGCATAAGGATTAAAAGTAACAAACGTCAATGCATTATTGGATTTTCTGCATAAATAAAGAACAGATAAAATATTATTTTTCCAAGCTACATTTAAAAACTCATTTGACATTTGACAACTATTTTTTGCATTTTCGTTAATTATTAAAAAGTATGCTTCATGATTCCACCATATGGAATTTTTAAGTTTTTTTAATACATTTCCGAAAATCGAAGGCGTCGTAACAGTAATTATGACTTTATCAACAGGATAAGGCTTATTACTCATACTCGTTTCATTTACTTTGTAAAGTATTTGATTGTCTTTGGATCTTTCAAAAATAAGTTCTTCTTTTATGTCTATTAGATATGTAGGTGTTGTCACAAAGAACAACCAGTTTAAAATATTTAAATTATTGTCACTTTTATTTGTAAGAAAGATGATACCTTGACTATTTTCCTGAAAACAATTTGTAATAATTTCCGTCTGCAATTTCAAATTTTATTATTAAATCATGTATTTTATTAAGAGCAAAAATTTTTAACATTATTGAAATATTAATGTTATACACAAAATATAGTATCCAGCGATTTCGAAGACAGCATTCGATCTATTAGTGCGGATTCGGTGCAACGTAAATAAAACAGAGTTAAGGAGTAAATTAATAAACATTTTATTACTTTCATAATGATATTATTTTTCGTTTTTTCTCTTGAAAAATTGTACAAGTACGCGCATATTGAACATTTTATTTCTTGTAACTGAAGTTCAACAGTAGCGTTTGCTTTTTGAATACTATTTTTATAACAATAAGGAATCAATACAACGATTTTTACTTTACTACATAACGTATACAACACCATTTATGCAATCGAATCACTAAATTTCGTACAGTAAGAAACTGTAATTTTCCTCATCAGTCGATTTAATAACACTGTAGCAAAATCTAAACGCACTGTGCGCGAATACTATTTTGTTTTTGATGTTGTTATTCTAATTTTTCATTATGATTTCATTTTAATTAGTTTAATAGATGGGATAATCAGAAATTTTGTAAAAGCATGAACAAATCAACCTTTTTATTCTAATTTAATTTAATTATTTATTTTTAAATAATTGAGAATAAAAATTCAATTAAAAAAATTCAAATGTAGTGGAAATAGCAAATTTTTGAGCCTATTACTTACAGACCAATCTGTATATAACACTACCCTGGTAGAAAATTATTAACTCAGTTGCCTATAATTTCTTATAAATTAGCTAGATTTCTTAGCTATATAAATAAGCTAGCCTATTAACTGTAATCTAGTTGAAAATTCGCTAGATTCTGTTAACCTTTGAAAAGCGACATTCGTAAATTAACTAATTTTTCTAGCTAAGAATCGGCGTTGTAATAACGGTCTACGCCCCAAGTGTTCGAGGTAGCCGATGCCCGCATCTAAGTGGTACACTATACAAGGCTCTTTGTGTCTAGGTGTTGGAACGCGTTCAGTGAGTGTTCTATAGATGTTCGTGGTAGCCGAAAACTACGGAGAGAAACTATCTAAGAACTATCTAAGACGTCGCTGCGGGGATTCCATAGCTAACGCTTAGCTAAAAATTAACGATATTCTGAAAATCTAGTTAATTTATAGCTAGAATATGCTTAAGATTTCTATTAGAGACTTGAAAATTGAGTGGTGATTCATCATCGATATTTGTAATGTGAATCGTGTTCAACTATGGCGATATTTGCAAAATCGAATCCAATTAAATCGGATTTATTTCAAAGACCATTTGCTATTGGTTTTTATAACCTGTAAAGGCCCATGAAAAGTTACTCAACATCGTAACTTTTTTCCGCTTTGAATCATCCGGGTCGTATAAATACAAGACCGTCACGAGGCAGTAGTCAGCAAGAGCATAAACAAAAGTACATATATATATTCGGTTGATCGCTTCCCGATCTCTTCACCTCTCGACGCGAGGCAAAAAGTCGGCATGCCGTAACGCGCGCCAATTACTTACCCACCGGTCAAGGAGGAAACTCTCGGTATACGAATCGGCCGAACGAAATGAAAAGCTCTCGAGGATCCGTTTTCTCTCGGCGTGCGTCGAGAGCATGTAGCCTTCCGGATTCCGCGCGGGGGAAACGCGTAGCTCTAACGAGCGATAATTGCGCGCGGACGTGAACCTTGGACCGAGAAAGAAAGCAGGGATCCGAGTTTTGTTTTGCTTGCGTTCATATATAATACGCATGCGCTTCTACTTCGTACACTCGGAAACTATAAAGGGGTTTATACCTGAATTTGAATTTTGTGCAGTTGGGAAAACGACGAGGATATTTTTTTATGCCCGCTAGAGCTTGTTGTTTCCTGGCGTATATATATGTGTACGTGTGTGAGGCTGTGCGATGTATTGTTTTTTTGTCGATCTGCGTTCGGAGTACCGTTTCATGTATATATATCTTGGTACGAGGATGAAAGTGAAATTGTTTGGTCATTTTTTTTTCTTTTCGTTACTTTTATAGCATTAAGTAATAAACGGGATTTTTATGTGGGATTAAAGTAAAAAGTGAATACTGGTGTTGAGTTTCACAGTTGGACGTGCTTGTTTTCCGATCGTGTTTATTTTCGGCTTATTGTAATATATATATAACATAAATGCTTAAAGTCTAAAATTTTATTTCTTATACTCTCCAAGATAGTGTTTTGATAAAATTATGCCTGTACAAATGTTATACACATTGGTATTGACGGCTAAAATAAAAGTACTCCCGATACTCTATCTGAACATTTGTGAGAATATCTTTCGACCGAATATCGTAAATTTATCATTTTCTTCCCATTAAAAGAGTATACAAGATCAACAAGAAGACGCGAAACAGGTACCTGGACGCAACGATAATCAGAACTTTCCCTATCTGGCCCGCACCAAAATCCGAGCGAGCAATCTCCAATGAGTAAGAAAAAAAACGAACGTGCGAAACCCCCTTGCTGTCGCCGATACATTTTTCACGCTCACGAAAGTGAAAACGAAAGGCTCCTCGTAATTCGACGCTCATTATAAGCGCAAAAAGCAGCCGGTGGGGCCTCGTCGCGCATTGCCCAAAAACTGGGCACACAAAAGGGTTGAAAAAAACGTCGGCGCGCGGCTATACAAGGGAGAAAGTATATATATAAGCGAGCGCGTAACGACGACGACAGCTCGCGGGACACGTGTATATAAGGGGGAGAGATATATCCCGAGCGCACGCGGCTTTGTTTGTTTGCGGATTAAAGCGACGGACAAGTGCTGCTTGAAGTGAAAGGCCGCGTCCGCAGATCGATGCTAACGCGGAACTCTCTCGTGTATAGGTATATAGGCTGCATCTCTCACATACACATGCGAAAGCAGCGCGCGTCGACCTTTCTTCGCCTCGATTTTTCTTCCTCCGCTGGGCTGCACTGCACGAGTACAGTGCAGCTGTGTGTGTGTACATAGGTACTCTTACTCTCGCTGTGGGTTATACCCTCCCGTATCGCGCGCTGATTTAGAGGCCTACAGATTACACCGCCGGATGGATAAATGGCCGATCGTTTGTTTTCGATTTCGAGGAGAGCGGATTTGAATATGCTAAGCTCTTGCTTCAAGATATATCCTTTGATATAGTATGCATAGAGTTAATTTAATGAACTAATGAATGAAATTTTATTGTCATTGCGAATAATTTGCCAATTCAGAGTAATTCTTTAGTTTAGTTATAACGAATAATTGATTTTTATAATGACGTGTTGGAACGATAAATGTTTATTACGAGTTAAAATATTGACGCGCAAAATACTTATATCTTATTAAAATAATTTAAAAGTCCGCGCATCATCATCATCATTACCATCGAGAAAATTATATAGCCAATGTATAGCGTTTTTGTAATGACGTTATATAGCTCTTTAGCCATAAGCGCGCGTGCGCCGATGCATATTCGATGAAGTTAATCAACTTCACTGCAGGCTCCTTATTATCATTCTCATGAGGACGTTGCATTAAGTAGAAAGTCGCGATGAATAAATTTTCCCCACTCGGTGCGAATTTTTATTTTTATCTTCAACGCCGACGCAACGAGCCCTTGCGGTATATATAGGTATAAAACGCACATCTTTATACGCTGCTCGAGCGCGCGCGCGTTCCGGTCGATTAAAAGTAACGACATTTTTCGCACCGCGAGTAATGCGCTATGAACGAGCGTATATAACTTTTATCTATGTATACAAGTGTTGAACGAGCTCGCGTAAAAACGTATAATGGCTCTCGGTGCACGGTGCACTCTGGAGCGGCAATTCAGCTTGAGGTGATACACTTTTTGCGATTATGCCATTGCCGATACATATAGGCGGGCACTTTCGTTAGTGAAGTGAAAAAGCGTTTCTCTAGATTAAATAGGATCTATTTGCAATTAGAAAATGAACGTAAAAGGTCTAGCTATACACATTATATGAGTCTCGTGCGACTTCGCCGATTGCTGTTTGATCTCCAGCAATTAGTCGCTACATCTGTTGAGCACAAGCCTGTAATTAGAATTAATTACTTGTGACTACAATTCCATTAGATATCGGTTAATGGATATATACGTGGTTACAAGGTAGAAGAAAAATCGCTTCAATGTTGACACATGCTAACATAGATAGACAGTTAGGATGCGGGACGTATATGTGCAATTCTACGGAATATGGGATCCAACAAATTAAAAAAAAAATTTTTGAGGCACACCTACCACACCACATGTTTTTGGTTCTTTGGGGGTTCCAGAACATGAGAAAAATGGTGAACACGCATTATC
>UXGD01001186.1:0-38600 GCA_900474315.1 Torymus auratus | reverse complement strand
AGAAAATTGTAAGATGACCGTCACTTTGACGTAATTCCACGCGTCAATTTTAAGAATATTGTATTATATAAATTATTGAACATTTTGTATATTGAAAATGTTGTGATCCCGCATTCTTTACACGATAACAAATCGAATTTAATTTTCAATATCACGAAGTACATTTCGCGCGAACAATGGGAAATGCGGCGCGAGGTGGGGGTCACCATCGGTAAAGTTCGCTTCTACATCCCCTTTGTTGAATATTTAATATTATGAAAATGATTTTTTTTTTCAGGGTTCATAAAAAGAATGCGTCATTTAAAACGTTTATATAAATATTATTTATTATTATTGTTAGCGTGACAATAATTTACAAGTATTACTGTATTTACAATTCGAAAATATTTAATTATCAGAGTCTATTATTTGCTTAAAAAGACTGTAGTATAAAATTGATTAAACTCAATTTTTTTTAAATTAATCGTAATTATTATGTATAAAAACCTCCTTCACAATAGTATAATTTTCAAGTATATAAAGAATACTATAATAGCATTCGGAGCGCTGCCGCGCTCCTTGATACACTCCGCACAAAAATAATTTTTGATAAGTTGGTGTAAGGTTATCAAATTTCTGCAGTTTTGTTTTTTTCCTTTTTTTTCTTTCAGCATTAAATTTAAAGTTAAGAAAAAAACACTATGGTATCTAAAAATTGAAAAGAAAAAAAAAACCTTTAATTTACTTTTAAAGGTCTCTTTAGGACAATTCTAGCCAAAGTTATATCAGTTTAAAGTTGGGCTAAATTTAGATGCTCCCTTAATTTTTGTGCAGAGTGTATATATAAGTATATAACAAGTTGTCTGTTGTTATTGTACTAAACTATCAACAATATAGTATCTTTGGAATGCTCGAAAGCCAGAACAGTTCAAATTAAAATACTACGTCTTCTTTGCCTTTTTCACCTTTGGTACCTTCTTTTCTGCTCCAGTCTTTTGTTTATCATTCACATTCCAATAATAAAATAGTTGACCAACAATCAGTGCATTTGCCGATGTTGAGCAAACATACATTATGACCATTGTTGTGTCTCCTGTTTCCTGAATGGAAGTGAAAATTCTTGCCAGCGATCCAAAGAACAACATGAAGCAAGTTGCAGCTGACAATTGTCCAGTGCTCCCATTCTTGTAGTTTGTTAATGCTTGCATAAACTGAAATTAATGCAAAATTTTAAATATTATCATCCAAGATTATAATATAATATTTTATCTAATTAAAATTAAAATGAAATTAATTAAAATTACCTTGCTCAATAAAATAACTGGAATATTGATAGCTTGCCCAAACCAGAGAACATTAAGTGGTGCAAATCCTCCAATAACAGCAGCTATTATTGCGATGTACATAGCAACAAAGCTGCTAGCTTTGGTTACTCCCTGGGTATGTACCAAAACTAGACACGCTATTGTGATTGTTTGTAGACCTAAAAATACTGCATCACCCCAAGCACTGTAAAAATAGTAGTATTGATTAAATGTGTTCACTTACATAACACGTTTAAATTTACATATAGGATATCTTTTGTCTATAAATTCACCTGAATGGAAATCCACTGATAAAACTGTAGGATCCCATGGCAGTGATGGCAAAGAGGTCAAGTAATACACTGGCAACATTGATACCCTCTGCACTTTTATTCTGGACAATTTTGAGAATTTGTGGTACTTTTACTGAAAAATAAATAAAGCAAAATAAAAATGTTGTTCACATAATAATTATTTAAAGCCTATTAGCTCCAAAAAATACAAAATTTTAAAAAAGAGATACTGTTATTTTTCAATCACTTTGCATCTTCATGGTACAAATGATAATCTAAATCATTGATAGCCAGTAGACTAATGAATTGATTATCATACTAACAAAATCATACAACATTTTACTTTCCTATTAAAACGAATTTTTTCTATTTTTTATTAAAAAACAAAAATAAGCTCTCAATAATAACTCACCAAGTATAGATCCAGTGATGATTGCCAGGCCCAGCAGCTTGCTAAGCGTGGCCTTGAAGCACTCGCCTGTGGACAATACCAAAAGAATCAATGAATAATGGAATCTTTCACAAGAAAAAAAATCGAGCATTCAAATTGAAATCTGTAGGTATATTCAAATTCAAATTTCAAATCAATACACTTATATATATATATGCCCTCCTCTGTACTCTCAGATGGCGCGACAACGGAGTTTCACGTGGCAGCCGCACACAGTATATATCCGTCTCTGTCTAACTCACGGCAGACGCATCTGTTTGTCTCGCTCTCTCGAAGCCCTTACATCTTTTCGCACCCTTGCAAGAGAGAGAAGCCGATAAGGGAGATCTCGCGTGTTTACGTAACGATTCGTCATTATATCTTTTTTCATCCGAAACCGAGCGTACTGCACTCGAACATGAGTTACATCCGTTTTTACGATGTCTCGAAAAAAACCGAATCTTCACTGCACCCAGTTAACCTTATAACGATGGGGTCGCGAGCCCTCAACTCACCGTGCAGAAAGTTGAACTCATCGAAGTACTGTTTTATGCACTCCCGGGTGAAGAAGAACTGCAGCACGTCCTCTATGGGTGCCATGTTTACGTTGCACTGACGTGTGTCTGCTGTGATGTCTGCAGAGTCAGAGACTGCAGGCTTCCGCTATCTATGACTCGGTGAGAGTGCGCGTCGCTCCAGTCGCCGGGGGAATGAATGGACGACGCGCGCGCGGCTGGTGTGAGGTAAGTAAGTTAGGTATAGGCGATGAAATTGATTTTTCGGGGGAGTGATTCTGATGATGACTTGATGACGGTGATGATCAATTGATGAAAGTACTTGGAGGTCGGTTTTTTGGGGTTATGGTGCGAGGGTTTTGTTTACATGGGGATTTTCTGAGAAACGAAAAATTCATCCTTATATTTTTCTGATAAAAAAAACGTTCATGACTTAAATTATCATTTACAATAATTATAATTGACGACAACCAACGTAATTGTCGTTTATAGAGATAACTTTTAGTGTTATCGTAAAATGATTGCGGCTCCTTTATACTATTTCCAGTTTTCAGACAGACTGATCACTGTGTCTGTGTGAGCTCTATTATACATACCGTCTTATGCAAAAGCGCCTTGTTTTCGTCTTCGAATCGAATGGTAGATACTCTGACTACTGAGAATGCTACCTTTTTTTAGCGATTCTGCAATCGTGTAGAAATAATAGATACTTAGGAGTGATAAGTTGTACGTTTAAAATGATACGTTTGGGTCTGTAATTTTGTCAAAGCGAAGTATGAAAAAGTATTTTTTAATTTGCTATAGGTAGGTAGCGTCTCGAATTAGGGAGATGGACAATTTTTCACGAAATATAAGAAAACTATAACTGTCGAATGGATAGGTCATTCAAAAATTCAAAATAAATAATTCGATGATAAGTATAATTTGTTACGAATAGAAATATAATATAATTTTACAGAAAACTTCAGAATTGTATAAGTTTTAGGTTTATTTTTTAAAACAGCGAATTCGAATTTTTATCACTGTATGTATACATCAATTTATTGACGGTTTTTACGTTAAAACAAAATACTCTCAAAATGACTCTCCGTCCTACTTTTCCACTAATTTTTTTACAATGAGAGTTTCTCCCTTCTGGATTAAAGTAGTCAAAAATAGCTTTGTTAAAAAATATTAATTCCTCGAGAAGTTATTATGAGTAATCAAAGACAGAAAAGAAAAAAAGGAACATTTTTAACCATAATCTTTTCCCCTAGAGCCCAAAATGGACCAAATTCTTAAACAGGGGTTCATTTTTTTTACTCAAAAAATTACATTCTAAAGTTTGGCAGCCATGATCTGAAAGTATATAGGAAGCTCTATTCCATGTTAGTGAAACATTTATTAACATTTACGACATCTGTCGCATCAACGTAGTTTTGTTCCCACGAGAATATCCATCGACCAAACTCAAATTAAAACAACATTACACCTCGGCACAACTCGACCAGTCTCTCAAAGTCCCGGAAAATTCGCCTATAATCGTCCAAAATTTTAACCCCACACACCCGTACGCCAATAAAATAAATCCTCTCTCGCGGGTTAAAAACAAGCGCGCGGCGATTAAAGCCAGGCAAACGCCTGTCATTACCACAACCCAATTAGCCTCCATGAGGGAGCGGCGGGGGGGAGGGCGAAAATCAGCCGCGATTTATACAACACAACGGAGTCGCCCGCGGCATAATCGCCGGATAAATCAACGATCTCTGTCTCTCTCTCTCTCTCGCGTACGCGGCCCGGTGACACAATATATATACGCAGTCGTAAATAACGCCGCCCGCGGTTGATTCACCGTTTTCTATTCAGTCTTAATTAGCCGCTGCCGGCCAAATTTACCCGGACTCGATAACGCATTACACACGGTGCGACGCCTGTACGTGTGTTATATACGGCGCGCGTGTATATATGTACCGAGGGAGCGGATCATCGATCTCTGCACTCTGCAGCTATGAGTTCGGTGGGTATTCTAGGGTTCCACTGTATGGGATGCGTGGATCGGAGAGATGGCCAGGACCGACAGTCGTATAGCAAATCCAGCTATAACTTTTAATTCTATTATATATAGATGAAAAGGGTCATACGTCCATATGTCAAAAAGAGGAAACGTTCCTTATGACGTGTGTTTCATAACGGAGCAAAATGGGGATAAAAAAAATAACATTATAAGAATATTATAAATATTTTTGATTAATTCTTTTGCAGTTAAATGAATATTTAATTAATGTTACAAGACAAAAAAGGGATAATTTTAAATAAAAAGGTTTGCGTAGAAGCAAATTAATATTAGTTATATATAATGCGTGTTTTTGTGTTTTAGTAACTTGTAAATAAATAATAACTACTGATATTGTGTGATATGATAATCACTTAATTTGTGTAGTAAGCTCGTACATTTAATTTGAAGTTGCTGAAGTTTTGTTTAATATTCAATCGCGTCGCAAATTGCATTTATTATTTTTCTAGACTTTTTCATTTTCATTAATTTTTAATATCGACGATACAATATTTCCTTTAACATGAAAACCAATTCAATTTTAATTGATTCTTCGAAAATGGTAAATGTCAGCTTCATCAGAAGAGACGATAAACTAAATACCTATGTTTAACTATATAAAGTAATTTATTTCTTTCAATACAATAATTTGAAAATTCAATCCATCATACGTTACAGGTTTTTTTTATTTATTTATTCATTTTTTGACAATAATTTTCCTTTAATTTCGAATATAAGCATACACGTCGTTCGCTCGCATTACGCAAACGAATCGAAATACTGATAATAGCGAATCCACGGCATTGAACAGCTCTTTCTCTTTCCCTCGTTTGTGCCGCGTCTATTAACGTCGTCATTATCGTGTTCGGGCCATTTTACGACAGCAAAAAGCGAACGAGCCAATCTTTCCCCGAAGTTTCGTCGTAGCCGGCGCTGCTGCGGTTCCGGTGCGACTCGGACTTCTCCAACAAGTTGCTCTCCCCGTCGATGACATAGTTCTGAAAATGCGACAGAACGACACGAGTCGTGTGTGCGCCTTTACAATTAAGGAACGCGATCGACGAGGGTGAATGCAGAAAACTTTCATATTTCCGAAATTTGAAGGCAAAATTTAACGTGGCGGTTGCAGATGCGATAGAGTCCAGTTATTGGTCGGAGCCTATGGTTCTTTTGTCACCGGTCACGACATCTTATGACAGTGAAGAAATGACAATGATTCGTTGTAGCTTTAGAATACACACCCAATTAGAAAAATTAACTGACCAACAACGTGTACTACCTCCGAAATGACTCTTAAGGATTTTAAAATATAATAAATGTGACAATAGTAAAGTGTAATGCTCCAATAAACTTGAATTATGGATTATTTTATTTTTATTTAATGAAAATGTTGAAAATTTTTTTTTTTTTATTCAAACAATAATCATTCAGCTCAAAATATTAATTTCAGAATTACAAAAACGTTAATTCCTAACAAAGTTTAACTTCAAAGAGTTTGAAGTTGGGAAGTAAAAATGTTCTGATAAATTTCGAAAATCCGCATATCAACTGACTCGGTTCTTTTTTGCATTTTTTTGTTCCACAACTTGAAACTCTAATAACTTTATTAAATTTAATACTTTTTAATTCTGAAAAAAGCAAATGAATGATCTTTTCTCTACTTTTATTATGGGTCGTCTTTAAAATTGTACATGGAATCTTTTTAGATTAAATGATTACTGTTTGAAAAAGAGGCCTTTTTTCAAAATTTCTCACAGGTAGTACAAAAAAGTCAAAAAAACTAAAAAGGTTTAATTATAAGTTCACGAGGTTCACGCAAACTTTTCTCAAAGAAAAAAAAGTATTCCAACCGAAAGTTATTGTTAATAACTTTAAAATAACACAAAAATCGTTAGATTAGAAACATGTGAAAATCTTACGAAAAGTTAACGCGTTATTCTCTAGTGAAAATGGAATGTCACAATGTAGACAATCAAAAGAACCAAAAATTTACCGTCCTATCGCCATCGTCGAACGAGCTCTCGTACTCGGGCGCGTTCTTGCCCAGCCACGCTGGCCGCTCCTTGGTCCCGTGCAGAATGAGTTTGGCTGGACCGATAGTGCCGTTGTTGCCGGGCGGGCCGACCTGAAAGTTTTTTTCATTCTCATTGGCACAGATTCACACTTTGATTAATTATACCCCTAAGCGCTAATCGACTGACCTCGTCGATTATGTCCAGATACCAAGTCCCCTTGGGATCCTCGCCCCACGTCGCCACCGACATGAATTTCCACTTCATAAAGCCCTCCGTCGAGTCGTCGTTTCTCCGCGTGCCTAGGATCTGCACCCGCGTGCCTAATTGGTAATAATACGGTTAATGTGTTTCAATGATGGGATGTCCGTTGTGTAAGGCGATGATTGTATTGGTGAAATATTGTGGGTGTTGGTAATATTGATTGGACGACGAATGAGCTTAGGGTCTGTGTGCGACGCGCTATTTTATTGCGGGATATAATCTGTTGCTAAATTTTACAAATGACGAACGTTAATAAATCGGTTTTTTTATTAGTTTCGGTAAATATATATAGCGGATGCGGTCTTTTTGGAAAATTGTTGGCGCAAAAAAAAATTTTAACGGCAAATAGAAGAAATTATGAGAGCTTGAAAATTAAACGAACGAAGCAAGAAATGAACTTTAATGGATTTATTTAAAAACTGAAATCGAATGTTTCACCAAAGGCATAAATTTCAAAATGTCAATAAATCGTGGTAAAGTCGATAGAAATTCATGAAAATTTAAAATTTTTATTCCACATCTCGTTATTTGCTTTTTAAATACCGTTTGTATAAATACTCTTTATTTTATTGGATACGTAAGCAATTTTCTTCGTTAATTAACTTTAAAAAACGAATTGGTTTCTATATCAACTTTCGGGAATACTCGAAAACGCTTTTAAAAAATTATTCACTCGTAGCAATAATTTCCAATAATAATATATATAATAGAAAATAGTAATTATTTCTATACTACTATAATCATACATTTTTTTACGATTTATATAATAAAAACCAACAAATAGTACTAATTTTTTTATCAAAAAATTCTTTCCCCTATACACAATGTCAAAAAAGCTCATATCCATTACTCTCGAACTACCATCGCACAGCGCCAAAGCTTGAATTTTCGAAAAAATTCATCCTCCCCTCAAGCATCCACTATACTCCCCGAAAAAAAATCCTCCTCCCCAACCGTCGCGCAATTCCTGCACATCCCACAGCCTCGCGCACACTGACACACATCCGCAGGCTGGCATCGCGCGAGGGACACGACATTGTGCGGACGCGCGTGCTTACGTACATATATATACATATAGAGGTAGGGGTATACGTACCCGAGGGTGCTGTCAGATGCATCTGAAGAGCGCCGCGCAGCGTATATTCGACATTTGTCTCGAGCTGCACATGCTCGAGGTGCTGGATCTCGTAGGCGGTGCCCGAGCAGCCGTCCGCCACGAATTGCACCCTTCGCGCCAGACCGTAACTCACTTCCCGGACGGTCCTGTGAATATTAACGCCGTTGAGAGCGAGGGGGGCAGAGGCCACTTCAAATATCGTCACAGCCGCGCGCTTAATGCGGCATATTTACATTTGCGCGCGGGAGGCTGCCGGCGCACGCGGTCGTTATGCCATATTTACCCGGCGTTAATTTCCGTAATGTTTTGCGTAATGCCGCTGAAATTGTTTGGTTTCGGTTTTTTTCTTTTCGCGGGTTTTCGCGTGAACGTCGACCTGGCATCGTTTGTTTTTGGAAAATCGTTAAAAAAAATATGTTTGCGATTTTGTTTTTTACCTTTCGAAGGTTTCGCGGTTATTTGTTCGACAAATAGAGGATTTCAACTGTCGAAAGCGCCGTTTGGCGAATCATTTTTTTGAAGGATTCTCGTTTCAATCAAATCTGGTTGAAAAAAAGTGTGAAAATTTTTTTGATATGGTTAAATAACTTGTTTAATTATTATAAAAAAAATGTAGTTGATGTAGTTTTTACTATTTCGTTACGGATATCCTTTTGAACTTTACTTACGTCTAAAAGATGGAAAAATATCAGTTTGAATCTTTATCAAAGAATTAATAATTAACCATTACATTACTTTATTTAATCATACTTTAGGTGGGAAGAATATGGTAATAACTCGGTGGAGCAACTGAAAAGATTACATTTTTTACATTTTTTCATCGACGTTTTAATTAATATAATCTCCGTTTCCCGCCGTGTATGCCCTCAAAGTTATTTCTCTATGCCTTCATTTCTTATACATACAGACTTTTATTTTTCCAGCAGAATTTACTTTACGGATTATAATTGTATTCCTTTTTTTCAATATTGTATGTACGAACCAGGGTTGAGGATTGTAAGAATTGTTAATTAAACCTTTTATAATTAAATTTTAATTAAATTAAACTTTCAGTCGTCATTTATAGTTAAATCTTCGTTCTTAATTATATACTGCCTCTGGCAGAAAATTTTTTTGTTCATTTCTTTTAATTTAAGTTGTTTTTCTGCATTTTTCCAGCCAAATTTGAATCTTTGAAATAAAATAATTAAAAAAAAACGAAAAAAACATAAGAAGAAAAAACATAGTATGTAGAAAATAACAAGAATAAACATAAAGAAAAGATGTCGAAAAACATAAATGAGTTAAAACAACAATAAATAAAAATAAGATTCAGGATAGTGACTTTTGCTTGCCTATGTGACTATAATTTTAGTGCTGCTGTATCGACACTAATTAACAACATGTGGCTTGATATAATCTTCAATACAATAACATAAAAATCTCGCGTCCAACTAAATCATTTTAACATGAATAATCCTGCTTTTATCAAGTTCGAAATTATTGTCATTTAAAAATTCGGAGTGAATTTACTATTTGTTAATTAGTTGATACTCAGGGTGATTCGGAATTTCGGATTACCACAGATAAATGTACTTTATTGGAGTTATTACCTTTTTCTTCCCACCCGACGATCTACAACAGCATCGTATTTAAAAAAAGTTAAGTATCCCTGGTTTCCTAAAAAAAACTCAATCTAGTGCTTACGATATAGTCGACGGGACCTCGCAGATGCTCTTTTCGGGTACGTTGGTCCAGTTCGCGCTAGCCGTTACCAAAGCGTAAGCGTTCATCAGACCGAAGCCGAAACGCGGATTGAACCAGAGTCCGACCGCGTTCCTGAACCAGCCTACATTCTGCCTGCAACACGCGAAATTCCATTGCAAAGATTATGTGCGCTAAATTGTATTGAGCTACGAAACTGTAAAATACTTTAGCGGAGTTTGTTCTGATGTATATGCCACGAGGTGTTGTACGTCCCTCCATGTCAAGTTTTTACTAAAACAATAATGTATATTATTAGAGGATATGTAGATTGGATTGTAAGTATAGTTTTTTTGCTGCTTGTTTGCTTTGTTTGTAATGTTCAATTTTTTACTTGACTTGTAGTGCTAATGCCAAGATTCCGGCGGCTAGGGGAGCGGATGCAGATGTTCCGGAATGACTCACTGTGCATGAGTTCATTAGGTCGGTGGTTGCCTGTAAAATCCCGTGAATGTTGATAACTATTAATCACAAAACAAAACACCCAGGCAACTTTAACGAAACAATATGTGCTTTTAATGTTAAACAACTTCAATATGTGACACTTATTGTTAGTTAAATGTGATGTGCTGTTACAACAAACCAAAAAATGAATCAAAGAATCAGTTGATGTGTCAGTTCATTTTTCAACGATCTCAATGTAGTATTATACTAAAGGTCATTTAAAATACATTTTTCCTTTTAATTTATATTCAACTGATAAATCAACAAGATTCCTCATTAATTTTTCAGTCGCTCATTTTCAGTTTCACTCTGTGGTTACTCCCACATAAACACGAAATACATCCCTACCCCCAGATACACACACACAAATATGCACATACACGCGCTGAGCGTGCGTATACGTGCGAGCAATGCATAATGAGAGTCGATTATATACAGACTAACGGGGAATTGGGCGAAAAGGCGCGGGGCATCGGCGTGAATTCGCGCGACGATGATCGATGATGGGAGATGAAGAGAGATAGATAGAGATGATGATGTGCGCGCGATGATGCAAACAAATAGGCTAGCAGCAGGCCCAGCGGCTCTGCGCACTGACTATCATCTGGTCTTGGAACGAGCCGCTGCTGTATGTCGTCGCCAGGGTGGCCGGGCAGATCTCGCCGTACCACGGAAATCCGCCTGTCTGGCTGGCCGAGCCAATTGCCAAGGTGTAAGGCGAGCCGACGTAACCATCACAGCCGCAGTCGTCGGCCTTGGAGCCGCCATTGCCCGACGCCCACACGTAGATGCTGCCTCGGCCCCCGCGACCCTATAGACAAATGTAAGTTTATGCGGTATAGAATCTAAACAATGATTGCCAAATTTTGGATGTTCATTCCCGTAATTTTCCAACAAGATGTACATTTGAATTCAAAATCCGATAACGGAAACCTTGATTAAACCTAAAATAGGTTTTAATACCCGTATAGGTATTGGAATTCAATTTACCAGTTGTTATATTCAATCAACACTGATACTGACGTTAAGTAATGCAAATCTAAACTAAATTTCTTATTTGATAAATTTAGGCTGAAAACCTGATTTTCGTAAACCTAAAGGTATATCGTGATGAATTTAGATTATAAAATATCTTTGCTTCACAAAAAAGTTATTTAGTATGAGTCGAAACTTCTTTCCCATAAAAAACCAAAGATTTTTCAGGTAATTTTCATTACAAAATTAAACTAATGCTGAAATAGGTTCAACCGTTTCTAAAAAACTTCATCATGCATACCTCATTGATTCCTCTCTCGAGCGCCTCGGAGGCAAGCCTACCGGGCGTATCGAGGCTCTTGCCATCATCAGGCGGTCCCCAGGACGCCGTGTAGATGTCGACGAGGTCGATCCTATACCCTAGCGCCTCGGCCTCTACGCGATCATTGACAATGCCGTCGAGCATCTTGACGCCGCCGATCCTAGCCTCAAAAGCCACGCCCACGCCACACTTCTGATTGTCTGCCTCCATGGCTATCTCGCCGGCGCACCTAGTTCCGTGACCGTTGGCTACTGGTTGAAATGGCAGTGCTCGTAAATCACGCGATAAAAGGTATTTTTCATTTAGCATTATGGAGAGAGAGAAGTGTATCGTACCTGGTTTTTCGTAGCGCGGTATCGGATCGTTGTCTCGGTCGGTAACGTCGTAGCTAATTTCCGGATCCTAATGAAAACGAGTTCTACGTTCACGCAAAGTCTCGTAAAATAGCATTAAAAAGGTGAAACAGGATCTTACGTAATTGGCGCGAAGGTCTTCGTGGGTGTACTCGAGCCCGTCGTCCAGCACGGCGACCCTGACACCCTTGCCCGTGATGCCGAGCCGATAGACGGGCAGGACGTTTAGGTCGAGCCTCGACGGCACGCCTTCTGCGTCCTTTCTTCGGTCTTGCTACATATACACACACAGCCAAAAATCATCTTTGAGTTCTAGGTTTATATATCTAGTAGTACTACACAAGTGAAGTGAAATGTATATGCATCGCGTTAGAGCAGGAGATAGAGTTATGGGGATAAAGTTCGTTTGGGAGTGGCTGGGCACATATCGTTACCAGATACCATTCCTGTTCCCAGAGCTCGTCGTTGAAGGCGCGCTTCGATCTTTCCCTGGCGGATTCCGGGTCGATGTCCACGTCTAGGTCGGCGTAGGAGTCCGAGACCTCCAAGTAGCCGCGCTTCTCTCGTCGCACGGCTTTCTGCTGTTCTGCCCATAGGATCTGTGTGATTAGAATTTGAGTGAGATGTGGACGAATTTGTTGTTGAGATTCATTTATGTGCAATGGAATTCAGGTTTAGTGAAACTATTCCTAATTTCATTGGCTATTTTCTAAAGTTTAAGAGTCGATTCGATATCGAGCGTATGAAAAGTAAATAAATATTTTAATCAAAATAATCTCTCTATGGCTGCCCACAAGATATCTAGGTGACCACCTTGACCATTTTTCGTTATCCAACTAACGCCATAATGTTGGAGTGGTCACAAAATCGAATTGATTCAAAATCAACTTTAAATAGTTGATTACATTGACCGGATTTAAATGGAGAACAGCACATCGGTATACTATCTATAATGCCATTCCGCAAAGAAACCAACTCGAAAGTAGCTTTCAAATGGTTCCAACTGGGAATCGGTTTGGTAAAAGTACCAACTTACAAATAAACTTTTTTTTTTAATTAAAGCTACAGCTTTCATCAGTTGATGCACGAAAGATTGAATGTTTTTATGGAAAATGTTCATTTTATTCGTCAATCTAAGAACTATTTTTACATCGGCAAATCTAGTTAAAAAAAAAATCTCTTTCTATGTTGGTACATTTTCGAATAAATTCCAAGTTGGTATACCTTTTGAAACCGATACGCCACCACAACCACTGCTTTAAATTTACTTTTACGTCAATACCCTCCGAATCGACTTTGCGCAAGTAACTTTAGCAACATGCCAGAAGCGAATTCATACGAACCCTCGCTCGATTTCTGAGCGCGTTCATGGCATAAGGCATGCCCCTCTTCTTATACCGCAGGCCATCGGTCGCTCGCCACAAGTACGTGTCCTTGAATCCCAGCACCTAATAACATTGCACACAATTTAATTAGTTGGCCAAACTTACCGCTCATCAGTTAGCTTATGTATATACGTTTGCCGCCCTGTACCTCCTCCTATATACCGGCTACTATCGCAAATATTTGGACCCCGAAGATACTTAATTAAACGCTCGCTGCAGTTTAGTCGTCCGGTCACTCGAATCATACGTACACTCTAGTTATATACATTGTGATGAGGGATCTCCACCGAAAAAGAACCTATCAATCGTCGTGAACGAAGAAAAAAAAATCATCGCAGTGATTACACGGCAGTTATTCTCCCATCGTGCGTATACGTGCGACACGCATTCGTCCATGGTAAAGAGACAAAAGGATGATACGACAAGCCCCCGCAGAAGAAGGAGAAAAGGAACGGCCGTCGTCATTTTTCTCTCTCCCGTTTATACGTCGTCCTTTACCATCTTGCCTCGACTCCGCGATAAATCCGCCGCGCCGCATATAGGAGAGAGAGCGAGAGCAAAGTCCGAGAAGAGAGAACGAGGATAAATGGCCGCGAAGTCATTACTCGCCGATCAGAGGACGATCCATCTTATCGGGTATTCAGATTGCGTCCCTCTCGGCCCGTATTTTCGGCCTCCTCTCGCGCAGCGGGAGGCGCGCGGCCATTTTCGCAGTCCATTTGTTTCGATCGGATTTCCAACTGTCGGGGACCGTAATCCTCCCGTCGATTAACTATATATATATATATATCCATCTCGCTCTTTATCCCCTCCGGCTTACTCGTTAGCGTCGTTATTGCTTTTTAGAGCCCGAGTCAATTTAGCTCGCGCGCTCTCTCGTTGCAGCAGTCGAATATACGTCGCGTAGGCGAGAGAGAGACAGGGGGACAGGAGATATGAGAGAGGGAGGCGCATCACTGACGTCTGTCAGCCAGCGCAACAACGGCCAGTTCATTATTGCGTGGCAGTAGTAGTATATAGCAGCGTGTGCCGTCGTTTGTTTCAATTATACGATGCTGCTGCTGCTGCTGCCGAACGTCGCGCGCTGCTGATTCAGTACTTGGATCAGCGCGCGCCGGCGGCGAAGTGAATTTTGCCACTTATTGCAGAGCTGGGGGAGAAGGGGGACGAGGTTTAGGCAGAAATGATGAGGTCTATGGTTAGGAGGGGCTAAGAGGGGTATTATAAGGGTCGGGATTTTTTCCTAAGTGATGGTTGATGGTGGCGTTTGAATTTATTTAATTAATGGGATATGAAGAGCGTTGAGATTGGGAGGTGCAGGGGATGTTTTTTTAAAGGATCGATGAATGAAATTGTTAAGGTACTTTTATAGTGGAATCTTTGTATGATAAATGAGGAACTGGAGAATCAAAGGATCACAATGCAAATGAAAATCTTTTGTATTTTACTTTTGCCGTAATTAAAATCTCTCTTTTCCTAAAAAAAAAAAAAAAAAAATGGATTCTTTTTGGTTAATGATTTTGTAGGTCATACTCAAGATCTATATCGACGGTATCTAAAGCTATACGTTTTCTTGAAACTCTCAGGAAGCTATTATTTGTTGAATGGAAAAAATGGAAGATATTAGGCATTATCGATTTTCGTACGGAATAAGGTGCAGTTTTCGATCATTCTTAATATAATGTGATATTTTATTACAAGAGAAGACACTTTCTTGAAACAGATAATAGAACGCCAAATATACACATATAATTCCAACTTTTGCTATATAATATCCATACCATTCGATCAATCATCACCGACACCCCAACAAAAACCCATCCGCACGCACTTATCTGCATTAATCTACACCAATCCCGAAAATCTCCGTCTTCCTCGCACCTCATACCTATACGCACAGCAACCACCACCACCACCGCTGCGCTGGTGGGGCTTGATTAGACTTGGAAATAATTAGAGGGGCCACCGACGCCGGCGGCGCGATAGGCGCCGAAATGGATGCGCGGCTGTATATACGTATATACATATATAGACCATACGCATCTGCATCGGGGAGAGCCAGAGGGCCGCGCGCGGATTGCGGTCTACCGCAGGCGAGAGAGCGAGAGGAGTGAAGATACGCGCAGCGCTTAATCTCGTGATGATTGTGAGAAGTGGCGGTGAGGGGGATGAGTGGGGGATTTTTGGGGGATATTTTTGGAGAGGTGGTGCGAACGTGGCTGAATGACTTCTAATGCATATATGCATAAGCTCTTAAAAAGGGATATACAAAGGGGTTTCAGAACCGGTGTGTGAAAATATCTGAAACTTTCAAATCGGCTCATTGATTTGGGCTCTATCGGTACTAAAAATACATAAATCCGGTTTTCGCGTTATTTTTTATATGAGAAACTATTTATTTGATTATTATTTATCTATCGTGTATGTATAGCATTCAGTTTTCATAATAATGATATTTCTTTTCTATAACCGGGAACTGTATATACCTGCCCCGTTATCGAATATTGCCGAGAGGGATATTAAGTTCTATCGATTTGAGAATTAATGCCGAGAATTTGATGAAACTTTGTATAAAGCCAGATTAGCGTATATAAAAGCTTCAGTTAGTGGTGGTTTCTGATGCGAGAAATTGACGTTTCCATTGTTTGCAGTTTAACAGGGGACTCTTACTGCTAATGAGAAAATAAATATAATTCTTTAATCTGGATGTGCTATCATTATTTATTGTAAGTTTATTCACGCGGATTACTTTTCGAAGTATACCTCGTGAATAAATAAGAATGCACACATTTTGAATAACACACATGTTCTCGACATTTTTTATTATTTATATTCTATTAATAAATTCGAGTCTTAAGTTAACATGAAATTCGACCTCATCACATACTCGGCAGCATAAACGATGTTACTGAATCGATACTGTTATCACATTTATAATTGATAGTATAGATTTTCACTGTTGTCCACATGTAATAGTCTCAATTTTGATTCTCGGTATTAGATGCTTACCCTGTTGTAATTTAAAATTCTCATAAAATTATAAAAAAAACACACGATTTATTACAATTGTCGTCATCGTGCAAATGATCCGAAGGAAAGTACAGAGCTTTTACTTTGAAATTTCATTCTTGAAATGACATCGAAAAATTAATAATCCCGAGTCTCTGCAAGCAAATAATGTAATATAAATGCAGCAGCAGTAGCAGCTGTAATATTAGTTTTACTCAAGCGCAAAAGACGCTGTTTTTCACTCAACTGAAATTCCAATAGGATTAAATCTCACTGAAACCCCAGCAAGTTATCTCCATTCTCAAATAACACCCACCTTTTCCTTATCCGATCCTAAAAAATCGTTACAACTAAACGACACACGCCACTTTACTTCTAATTGATTACATCAATCGGCCGAAAAAGCTACGACCGAGACCCACATGTACACCCGCGATAACCGGAACATCTGTCGCGGCGCTTATCTCTCCTATGTTTTTCGTAGACTACACTACTTACTCACCATGACGCACGCGCTGTTTACCAGGGCGCAAATTGACTCGTCTTATCGGTTCAAGTAAAAGGATATAAAGCTTACCGGTCCGACGTGGGAGTAGCCGGAACGCAGGGCGAGCAGCGAGGCGACTTCCGGTCCACCCTTCAACCGGACTACCCATTCCTCCTGCTGCTGTCGTCGCCGTTCCGTGTCCTCCCGCGGATCCGATTTCTCGGTGCTGCTGGCCGTGCAGTCCTTCGCGTTCAGCGCGATTATGTAGCAGTAGTAGAGGGCCAGGCGCCGGTACGATTGAGGCAGCCTGTTGACGATGTAACACGGTTATAAGAGTTTGGTCGATGTTTTTAATTTTACTGTGGATATATTGGGGAAGGGAGAGGAATTTTATATTATTTGGAACGGATTGATATGGTACCGAAGAAGTTTGTTTAATGTATATACAGAGATTTTGATCGGTAGACATTGCGAGTGGTATAGGTTTTTTTCTGGGAAGATCGATCAAGGAGCTATCGCAGCTAACACGCTACCGCATGTTCATAAATTTTTTTTCGAACTTTGTTGGGAACGACCCATTACTGTGCGCATAATTCTTATTGATGGGGATTAAAAATTCAATTGAAATCTGGTCGGCCATCGCCACGAGGGTTTGATAAGTCGTGGCGATTTAAGTTTTTTAGAATAGCGAATTAATTAATAGGTATATTCATGGAACTCCTTTCTGTACTTCTGCAAAAAACATTGGGTTTAAATTGATAAAGATTTATCGAACGTGATAAGAATTATTTATTTTCACGAAAACGAGCGCTGAGTGCTGTACACTTTAATAATAGATTTTGTTCAACAGAAACAGCAGCGAGCGGATTAAAAGAATAATTACAAAAAAAAACATTGGTTTCCCGTTTTCTATACTCACCCGCTGACACTATATTTCTACACCGCAATTTATTATTTGAAAAATCCTCTCTATCTCAAGTCTCTCAGAATGTCTTTCGAAACGAAACAAAGTTCCCCCCCAAAAACAAAGGCGCAAAAAGAGATAGTTCACCGCGAGAATATCATCGGAATAAACGTTAATTTTAACAAAAACGCTCCAATTTTATTTTCAGAGAAGTTCTCTCTCTCTCTCGCCCCAGTGTTTCATCGCGCAACAAAAGGACTCTCGTTCCTTCTTTTCTCTTATTTTCAACCCCTTTATTTACCGGCCACTGCTGCTTTTAAGTAACAAACTCCTTTTGTGAAATTTCTCCTCCCTCACGGGACTTTACGACGATTATTTTGTAACAACATTTGCACGGAAAATAAGAAAGTGGACAAAACAAACAAACAAAAAAATAATAATACAAAATGTAAGGTTAAAGTGAGACGATATCCGTATGATAAATAAGGACATTCTTTATGGTTCCTTTTATCGAGGCTTTTTTTGAAAAATGCGCCGAGATAATGAATTTTTCAGCAACTTGAGAAAAGCTTTTTCCAAGAAGTTATATATATAACGAAGTAAGAGCTTGGTAAACAAACTGGTTAATATTTCACAACCGCGCTATACTTTTTATCAAACTTCGCACGGTCGCACGTCGATCAATTCGAAAATTCAAATTCCCGCCGATAAAGCAGTTATATTATTTTACCTCCCAAAATTGCTGACCTTTCATCGTCAAACCGAGTATAAGAATAAAGTTTAACCGCGCCGTTAAAGACTCCTCCTACCAACTAAAATAACAAGTCAAATTTTGCGAAAAGTCAAATCTCTATACCAACTCCAAACCCCCGAAAATTCCCTCCACCCCGTAAAATCAAAAGAAGCAACTACTTATACAACCTTCTCATTGGATGCAGGATCCCAGATCTCCTTACACACAGATACAGCTACAACACACTCTGTAACGTCTTATCCTGGCTGCTATGAAGGGTACACGAGGTGGACTGCAAGCTGGCGTAGGTTGGCGCGACAACTGACCGCGGCGCGCTCCTCGCGGTCTGCGGGAAGAAGAAGGCCGTGTGCCGCGTGCGCGCGCGACAATTAGCCGCCCCGCTTCGGTCTCTCGTTTTTCTTCTCTCTTGTTCAATCCGCCCCCACCTCTGCGCGAGGGTAGTAGGGACGACGGTACTCGCCATTGGCTCGTCCTCTTTTTCTCTCTCTCTCTCTCGCTCTCTTGTGTATCGGCGCGATCGGCCGTTCTGTGTCTGTGTGATGTCTGTGGCTGTGTAGAAAGGCGATCGGAGAAGAAGGAGTAGGGGTGTATATATAAGTCCGGCGAGTCATCGCTTTAACTTTCGAGGCTCTCCTGGGTGAGAGAATGGATGTTAATTATCATGGTATAAACGATTGCCGTATGTAACCTGTACGTTACCAAAGGCTTTTATTTTCCTATAAAAAAAGGAGAACAAAAAAAATCGGGGCTTCGCTTCTGACGTTTAATAAAAGTCAACGGCACCATACGGGTCAATTTCAAAACGTCCCCGCGAACAAAGCCACTTTCGTATACACATAAACCTACCTCCCAAAAACAATAGGTACAACTCGCGCAAGTAGAAAGGACCCGAATACGGTCAGCCGGAGTATATCGCGCGACTGTAAGCCTCTCTCTCTCTATAACCGGCTTATAATTCGCGCGCTGCTCCTGCCCCGCAAAAAAGGCCTGGGAATCGATACCGCAGGCCAAGCTAAGAAGAGAAAAAAAGAAGAAAGTGTGCCGCCAGAAGAGGCGGGGGGGTTGGGTAATTACCGAACACAAAGCAGCAGCAGCAGCAGCCTGTAAACATGCAGAACCGCCTTTCTCTCCATTAATCCGCGCGGCGCGGCCTTGCTTCTTACCCTCCTTTCTCACTTACTCCTTTCGCGCCCAAAATCGATCCATACCATACACACACACACGGAGACGTACATATATATACGCGAGAATTCGAATTAGACGCAATTTCCATTCGGTATGTATGTATGTATATATTGGCGTTGCGTCGCGTCGGGCGCGAGAAAATATATACGCGCGCGGGCGCTAATGGAATACAAAGTTCTGATAACTGTGTAACGCGATTACGGCAGGAGGAGGAGGAGGTATAGTGCTTTTCCCGACAATTGCGCGCCGCCGTCAGGAGCATATCGAGGGAGAAGTAAGTACTCGCCGGTACAAAGGCTGCCGCGGAACATTAGCGCCGTTGCTGCGACTACCACGGGAGCGTCTTGCAAGCGTTGAGAGAGATATGTGCGTGTGTGTGTGTGTGAAATTCTATCGGAGGAGAAGTTGAGTAGGGTCAGGAGAGGTGAATTGTGATTCGCCAGAGGTGCCGAGGGTGCGAGGATGGTTGCTGGACGCGCGACTGGAATGGGAGATATATTATATTATTGTTATTATTATGGTTATTATTGCGGTTGAAATCGGGAGTGCTTGGGGGAAAGATTAAGTTCTCTGGCATCGTAAAGATGTTTTATATGCATTTTTTGTCGCGAAAACTCGGCAGGTGAAGGGAGAGTATTACAGCAGTATTTTATCTGCAATTTGATCGATAATTGCATTTTCCGTGTACGTTGTAATGTTTACTTACTTAAAATTTATTAATAAATTCGAGTTCTTTAAGTAATACGTATACTAGTTGTAGCGTACATTTTTTCTTCATGTATAGTATAAATGTATTTTTGCGATTCGTTCAAAACATGATAAAAAAATGGTTTTTAATTAACCCCTTGTGGACTGTTGATGAAGATCTTCGTCATTTCGGACTTTGTCCAGAGCACCGAGAGAAAGCAAAGCTTCGTTATGAGACTTGATTATATTTAAGTTTGTAAGCATTGCGAGTCACAAGTCAAAGTGATTCTATATACATTTTCGAGCATACTGATGAACACGACCCTGTTATCCGTTTTGAGATTTTTAGCATCTGAAGACGAATAAGTATAGGCGCGCTATGAAAGTTTATTTTTTTCAATTTTCTGAAAATCTTCGTCATTAAAAGTTCTTTAAAAAAGTCTATGAGTTCAGTAAATTATAAATATCGGTATATGTTTTGGTGTATCAAATAAGATTTTGCATAAAAATTTGTAATGCACAGTCATTATATTGTTATTTAATAACAAAATGGCGGATGTTGGCACAAACTAGTTTTGTCGGATTTCAATTTTTGGTGTATTGGTACAACACTTTAGCGAAATCGGCTTGGTACACAATTATATTACGGGATTAAAAAATAAGCTCCTTGTTGGGCTTTTATCAAAACTGATTTATTCAAAGAATGATATTATCGATGTGATTTAATTATTAACAGAAGTAAATAATTCATATGAATCGAATCTAATAGCCTCACGAGAATATTATTGTTTGCCCACTCTTTTAAATAAGAATAGAATATCAACCCTGCAATGCATATTAAATAATCCATGGTGATGATGCGAACGGGATATTACTGTAAATATATTCGTCCAGTATCGGCTACGACATTTTTTATATACAATATTACTTTTTATGCTGTAAACGAGAATTACAATCTTAAAAAAGGAAAATAATCCTTTAACGTACTTTTGTCAAGAGCCAAACTAGTTTTCCAAGATATAATTAGTAACAAAAATTAGTTGACAAAATGTAGGTAACGCAGAAATGAATATTGTGAATAATTAAAAAAATGCAAATATCAAAAACAAATATCAAAACAATCTTTATTAATATACAAATTGATCAGAAAAGATGTGACAATAATCGCTGTTAGCTCGAATTAAGAACCAGCCGCTTTTTTCGCAGGAAATAATCGACGAAAAATACCGCCGAATATTCTATTCAGATCTTCACCATGAACTTGAAGACCTCGACAACGACATTCGGAAGCAAGTTCTTAAACGCCTTGAATTCATCCATATTAAGGGAGTTCGGCGGCATGTGGGGCGATGAAATCAACGGCCTTCGACCTGAGTTCATCAGCCTTATCGGCGTTATCGCTCTTGCACAAGCTCTCCTCGCACAGTGCCTTCAGCCCATCGATCTTGTAGTCACTAGCTACCTTCAGCAGTTCATTTGCTATTGACTCAATATTTTGTACCCTACCGGTATAGATGTAGCGCAGTGCCTCCCACATGATGTACGGGTCGACATCGATCGTCACCACTACAGGATCATTCCCATTGTCCAAGAATAGCTTCGCGAACACGGTACTCCGGGAGGCGAGAATGACTTTGTGCACGGGGAATCGTTGGCTCGACGCCACGACTACAGCATCGCTGTAATCTCCGCTTATGAGTGGTGGCAGAAGATGATCGGAATACTGATTTTCAAGATGATGCCCACCACTTATACTGCAATTTCCAGAGCTGTTCATCACTTCGGTTTCAAAGTCTACTTCTATGTGAATTTTAAGTATGCCGTTCGCCACGATCAGGTTTCTCTCCTCCAACGCCAATCTTTTGGAGATAAAGTCAGGTGTGCCAAAACCGCCGACTCCTCTTTCCATTTTATGTTTAAAAGTGGTTGGCTTATGTTTTCTACCAGAGATGTTTATGAGTGAAATCACCATGGTTGTGTTGACAAAAGGCATAGGACCCGATTTGTACATCAGATATATCGGGATGTAGCGTCTGAACTCACTGAGTACTCCATTAGGATACGTTCTTATATTCCATTGGAACCTGCTGTCTTCTGGGGACGAGAATGTCGGCGATTCAATGTATTCTCCTAATTTCGTATCGTATTCGCCAAAGTTCTCTATCGACCACAAATAATTTAATTTTATTGTTTTCGTTCGTGATTCTCCCCAGCTGTCAATGGCGAACGGCTTTTCTTTTCCCAGTGTTGAACTTGACACTGATATTACGAAAAATAAAAAAACTATTTTGATACACCATCTACGGCAATGCTGTTCCTTCTCCATGGTAGCTGTTTTTGGACTGCGTTACGTTAATAATTTTAAAAATCAATACAATATTGTTTTACGACCACTTTGTTCGCCTATGGCATACTTTTCCTCACAAGTATGCATTTGTCTCTGGGATAGCAGCTTATATAATAGTCATTAACTTGTCGTGAATATTCATGACAATTCATGAATACCATTATTCATGAATATCATGATTATGGATAAAAAATATATTGACAAAGGTGATAAAAGCAGATTATGAGAATATCGAGCTGCACACTCGGCTTATTATCATTCAGTATTTTTATCTTCTGCTTTTGAAGTTTTAAGTATTACTTTATTATAAAAAAGTGTTTATCATTTTTTTTTAATTTTCAAGTTCTGTTTTTGAAGATGTCGACGACTAGAAATATCTGCAGAAACAGAAAGTTAAAAATTACTATAAGTACCTTTTTTATAATAAAATAATACATACAACTTCAAAATTATCGCACAGCGATTAAAATTTTGCACTTGAGTCATCAACTTATCATTATCGCAATCTTAGAAACAAATTTGATAAGATGTTAACTTCGCTATAAAGAAGTAAGAAGGTAAGTTAAATTATTTAACTCGCTACTTACAACTTCAAAATCATCGCACAGCGATTAATCAATTCATTCATCCAAAATTTTGCACTTGAGTCATCAACTTATCATTATCGCAATCTTAGAAATAAAAAATTTGGCAAGATATTAACTTCGCTATAAAGAAGTAAGAAGGTAAGTTAAATTATTTAACTTGCTACCGAATGATTTAATATTGTCGTTAAATACTGCATTATAATTAATAAAAAGGCAATAAGAAGAAAATTAAAAAATTAAATTAGATCTAACATTTAAACTGGCTATACCTCTGTTCAAAATTTTGGAATTTGGATTTAGGCTATTTTCCATCCCACGAATTCAAACGCAGTAACGTGAGAATACTTTTTGTAGTATGGATAAGTTAGTTCGGCAGCATCGTCATTAACCACCACAGTTTTTTCAGAAAGAAAAGAATCTTCCTTCATATCCGAACCGCATAGGTAGGCAGTCTCAATAACTTTCGAAACTAAATCAATGCCACCCTTATACAACAATCCCACCTCATCCCCCATCATCCTTTTCCACTTACACACCCACCTCAGCCGCATATCCAAAAACTAACCAAAATCCGAAACAATACCCCGTTTCGTCCGTTCCACGAAAACAATAACCCCATCCCTCGCTGCATACATATATACCCACACGGCCAAGCAGCAGCAGTAGCTTCCAAAAATGCAAGGGATTAGTCTCCTCACTCGAGCGCGCGCACGTGCGACCAATGGCGCCGGGCTATTTAGCGCATCTGCCGGACTTCGCCGGTAGGGGGATATCTCCGGCATTATTTCGGGCTACTACGTGACCGATGCGAGAGCCGTCGACGTCTCATATATTTTCCGCGTACTGCCGGTCGATGTTGCGACGAAGTTTCTGAAGAAGGAGGGGAGATAAAGGCTTTTCAATTGTTAAGTACTACGGTAAAAGTTCACGTGACGCATAAATTAAATTTTCTTAAGAGTAAAGTAATAATTATATAAAATACACGTAATATATTTCAGATAAATCAGGTGTTATCCGTCAGTTAACGCAAATTTTCAAGCTAATGGTTACGAAAAAGTTTTATCCCTGTGGGGGTTCACAGTAGCCGGAGCTAATTGATAATAAGTATAATCCAATCAGCTACTACAATATTTGGGCGAAAAATACAATTACATCGTATTAAAAAATCATAACCCAACATCCCAATACACGTATATACATATATATATATATATATAGACACGAGGGACAATAATTTAATATCATACAGATGATTTGGACTGCGTTTTATTTTACTAGTTGCAATGCTACCCCAATTATACCCTCAAAGTGTACCCTTGTCTCAATCGAATCATGATCCATGCCATTATTGTGTCAGGCACAATAATAAACAATATTATAAATATAATATTGTTCCTTATAAAAATATGAATTCCCGCCGCGGACACCTTCAAAAACAAAATATCTTCAAAACTTAACCCATTTCTTATCTAGAAAAAATATCGCTTTTCAAAAGTTAACAAACATTAGCTAGGTTTTAGCTATTAGATTATAGTTAATAAAGTAGCTAAGATCTAGCTAATTTATAACAGCTTAGACAGGAAAGCTGGTTAAACTTCTACCCGGGTAGTATAGAACCCGTAAAGTAATAATTAGAAGTATCACCGTTGATTTTCGAATAAACGCTTGTCCAGTGATATTATGCGTAAGTTATCATCCTATAAGTACGTCGAACCAGTCCAATAAGAACTATATACGCATACCCACATTCATAGTTTTAAATAACTTCACGTAAAATAATTCTTTGTCTAATATACCAGAGTAGCTATACTATTTTCGGATATTTATTTAAATATATTATATTGTTTTATCGTTAAAAAAATGGAGTTTGCACCGTAATTTATTTATACAGCGTGCTCGCGGCATAAATTGTAAAAGATGCTCGCGCGTTTACACAACACATTTTCTTATGCATAATAATGCATTATATACAATGCACATCCACCTCGGCGGTACATTTTTCTTCCCTCAATCTTCCCCGCTTCAGACTGCAAATGATAAATGGACCGGCCGCAAGATCTATGTTATCTAAAAGTCAATACGGCGAAAAAGATAAAGAAAAAGCGCGTATTGTTACGGGTCGAGGATAGGGATTGTTTAACTTTGAAAATTTGAGTGCAGTTTCGTTAAGCTTGTTATAAAAATGTATGTATACCGTGTGTGTATGGATATGTTATACGAAGGAACAAAGTAATAAGTTACACCAATTGGAAGGTTAACAATGTCTACACTATCTAGTGTAGTAAGGCAAACTAATAAAAATAGTGATAAGATAATATTTTATTGCTCATAACAAAAAAGAAACAAAAGAAAGAAAAAATCGTGATGATAATTTCAATAACTTTTTTTTATTTATCCTTCTTACGACGTAACATATTGTTTCGTTCGTTTAACTAGTGTACGATAATATTTATAAAAAAACCACAGGATTTTGAAATTGTTTTTAAGTTTATGAAACAAACAAGCGACTTGACAAGCCTATAAAAATAAAATTTTTCATTACACGTATGACTTTCTCGCATCCGTATATAAAAAGCCCACGAAATCCAATAATTATAGGTCACCACTGCATCGCGCGTACCAGAGAGAAAAAAAAAATTTCATCACCCTTAACCTTTCAACCACTCCACCCCGCTAATAATTTTCGCGCTCGCTTGTGCACGCGCGAAATTGCGCTGAAATAGTAATGAAAATGGAGCGCAAAGTTCGCCTCTCGCAACTATGGCAATGCGATTATCGCGGGGGAAAACCGCTGGCGCTCGCGCCCTGCACACTCGCTTTTAGACAAACTCGCCTTGGCTAATGCAAATTTATCGCATTCAATATGCCCCCGCGCTTTGCAGTACTACCGCCGCCACTGGCCGTTTTATATTTCACGCCGCGGCTAAACGCCCAGCCGCGTAAATTGTTATTGCCCCGCGACCCGCGCGGATGGATTAACTGCCCCCGAGTGTTATTTGTCGGATGTTAATTGTTTACGGGGTTGCCGCGTGAGCGACTGTCGATTCGCCGCGACGCGGGGAGTTTATTGTGGGGAGTGAATTGTCCGAATGGCTATGGCTTGTGGCAATTCCGTTCTTTTTGAAGGAACGAGGTGAGCGGTGTTCGAGTGGCCGGGATATCGCGATCGATTGGACGCTGCTGTTTTTTCGCGGGGGTTGTGGCAATTTTTTTTTTATATTTATCATGTTGCCATTGAAAGTAACCTAGTTGTTTTGAAATATTAGTACTGGGTTACTGTGTTAGCAGTTAATTACTCGTGCTATGGTTAGTAAAATAAAAGCTAAAACTGAGAAATTTATTTTTTTTTTAACGTTTATTAGTGGTACAGTAAAGATCTGTTTACAGAATTTTTTTTATTCTATTATTTTGCTGGAGAAAATTCACAAAATGTAGGTATACTTTTTGTCCTGCTCTGAATTGGCCTCACCTCTTAATTTTTGAAAAATTGTTGTTAAATATTAAGAAAAATTGATAATTAATAGTTATAACCCAATTGTTATAATAACATTAACTATCAAGTTTGTTTACGCCCTTAATACGGATGTAATAAATTCTCTGTAATTATCAATACTTACTGAAAAAAAAGGAATTATCGAAGATATGCTGTACAGTTCTTATTTTTACTTGAATCATTAGACAAAAATTATTTTTTAAAGTTTATTAGTTGTACAATCAAGGCCTGCTTGAAAAATGTTGTTTAATTGCACCATTTTGCTAGAACAAAATCTCCAAAATATATTTTCTTGTTCTAGACTGGTCTAACTCCTTAATGTACAAAAAATCGTTGTTATTATAGTGCATTAAAAGAAAAAAATGATAATTAATAGTTATAACCTCGTGGTTAAACATCAATTATCAAGTTTTTTTATCCCGTTAAAACTGATGAAATGAATGCTCTGTAATTATCAATATTCGTATATAAATTTATAAAATTCTCTGCATCACTCATTGCGCCACAAGTTCCCCAACCGATTCCTATAATTTCGTTATCATCAGTGAAAAGTGGGCCACCGCTATCGCCCTGAAAGTATTAAAATAATAATTCAAGTCTTATAGAAATAAAATATAATTAATAATATAAAGAAAAATCAATCGGTGTACTCACACAACTTGTAGATGTAGGCGGGTGAGATTGCGCACAAATATATTGAGATTCTACATAATATGGGGTGTTGTATATTGTAGAAAGAATTTCGCCACATTGTTCTAGACTTATAGCATTAACTCGTGCCGTTTGCAAGAACCTGGGTATACGATTGTCCTCCTTTTTACCCCATCCAGCAATGTTAAGAGATAATCCTGTTGCAGTATAACTATTAAGTGGTGAAAGTGTTGCTGGAACTATTCTTGGATTATCGACACTTCTGCTTAACTGTATCATACAGAATTAAGTTAACAAATTAGTTTTTTCGGACGAAAATGTTGTTAAACTCGAGCCATAAGTTTGTGGAAATTAAAATACTTGAACATTCTTTTTTACCCTTAGAACAGCAATATCGTTGTGTATGTAGTCTGATGTTATGTTACTGAATTGGACCCACTCGCCGTATGATAACCACCAAATCACCTCAAAATCGTAAGCACTTAAAATATCGGAAGATCCAATTTTCACTCGGATTGTTTCTAATGACAGGTTTTCAAAGCAATGCGCCGCTGTTAAAACATGTTTTCTGCTAATTAAAGATCCAGTGCACGCGTGATCTTGTAGATCCTGAAAATGGTTAGTTCCTACTGCAACAATAAAAGGAAATTCATTTCCACGTACGCGTCGTACGTTGTGGCCCACAATTGGTTCAGCATTTGAAAAGCAGAATTGATTACCTGATAAAACCAAAAACATTATGCAAGGCTGTATGGTGTAATATATAAAGAATGAAAATGTTTATTACGTACAATATACCAATTGAAAGATCAATAAGAAAATTTTGACATGCACGTCCACCATTGTAAGAGTAGTATTCTACGACATTCAGCACTTTGAAAGTCAAACGAAATTGTAACTGGAAAGTTCTTTCCTTTTACATTTAACGAATATCATTAAATATATTGATTTTTCATTGTACACGTGTAATGCGATTTTCGTGACAAAAGATTTTAGTAAAAATATTTATAGCTTCATAAAATTTGCTACCTTGAAAAATACATACTTTATAATGTACAAAAGTAAACTTATGAAATTAAAAAAAGTTTTCTTCAACCACGACCCGTCGACAGATTTTGAAAAATTTTGAAAATTTCGAAAACTGTCAGCATGCTTGGATTCACAATTATTTCGCGTGCGTCAAATTTGTTATGACGGGTCATAACTATTATCGTTGAAAGTTCGTTGAAAGGAAATTTTCAAGTTAAAATGATCGTAAAAGTTCCTTTTCATTTAAAAAGGGTCGAAGGACTTTTTCCAAGACAATGGATTCTATCCCGTTACGACGGTAGAAGGTAAAAGCCCAGCAGTAACGTGCACACGCTTATCTATAACTTTGATAAAGGTCTCTTCTTTTTTTCTTATCTCGCATACATACAATCCATAAATCCCCTCCCAACGTCCGAAGTTTCGAAAACAATCAATATAAAATAACAATTCCAGCACGCCTCTCAACAGCACACTTATACAAAAAAAAAAGAAGTAAGCAACATGAGACATAGGACACAAGTAGATACGGAATAACTTTAGCCATAGGCATTCTCACTGTACTCCCGATTCCTTTGTCGTCGCTCGGCAGATAAAAATCCTCTCAACGACGCAACTTTGCACACACCTAAGCCCCTAAAAATTTAATCACACCCACGTTCCTTCAGATACACGCGGAGACAGCGCGTAAAACCGAACGAGTTCCGAAAGAATAAGGCACGCGCGCTATCTGGCGCCAAGGGGAAAAAATCTCACAAAGCGAGTGTGAGAGAATGAGATAGAGAGACGCCCGATAATGCCGGAGCTCTAGTTCGTCGCTCGCACTAACTACCTCCTCTTTTTTCGCGGCTGTTGGCGCAAGAACGAGCGAGTGGATTGAATGTGGCCCTACGGTGAAGTGCGCCAGGATGAAGCGAGACGTTGTTTTAGCTGCGAGTGAAGTGAAAATTTGAAGTGGGAAGGATGTACTTATCTTGGTTCTCTCTGTCAGTGATTTTCAGTGTGTTGGGAATGTACTCGCCGTGATTGAGCTGATCGGTAATACTCTGCGTCAGTGAAACATTGTTTATTCGAAGTAATACTGAGCCATTTATATGATATACTTGAATTTAGTTTGGTAATGTAAATGTTCTGAAAATGAAAAAAAAATCACGTACACACGTTTCGGTGTAATTAAAAGATTTAGTTACCAAAATATCCACAAAGTTTCTGTATAGTACTACTTTAAAGCAAATGGGGTTATAACACACTTTTCGTATACTTTCACTCAACCATACAATTCGTGCAATCCTTTCTTGAACCGCACAAAACGCACGATTTTCAGCCGCGTACTTTTTCATAAAGTTTTAGCGGAGACCGCTGCATTCGCTCAAAGGGAGAAAAATTAAAAATTAAAAAAATAAAAATACGTACCACTTGCTCGATTCTACGAGTCACACTCCTATACATACATACATTCGCGCGAGTATCGCGAGATTAAGACATCACACAGGCGGATTATAAAACGGCGCTAATCGAGTAATCCTTTGAGCAACCCACCTCCCCCTTCTCCACTTCCTCCGCAGAGTTGGCCTGAAATATTGAGAACGTCAAAGGTCAGAAAGTTCGCTTACTTCTGGCCTACTTCGAGTTGCGCGCACTTAATTCTTTCGAAAATTAAGTTTGCGCGCGCGCGCGAGTGGGAAAAAAGAGGTAAAGTGCGCGCGCTCTCTGCGTGTGACACGTAAATGTCGCCGTTGATAATTACAAGCGCCCGACTCTCGTTATGATTTTTCAAAGGGGCCAGCTGTGGTGTTTTACTTTTTTTTTCAACGGTACTGGTTGACGACGTTTTCGTGGTTGTTTCAAGAACTTTTCGTACTATTGTTCCGATCTATTTATTATTTACCGCGGTATATAATACTTTTTCCAAAGGGTAGTATTACATTAGCGACTTAAGTATGTAAAACGGTTTACTTAGCGCTCGCGCGCGTATAGCCTCGAGTGCTGCGCCCGCAAAGTATGTACATTGAATTTCTGCAGTAATTCCACAGTTAGCTGCGAGCGTATAAATTGTATAGCCGCGCGTATACCTCATTATAGTAACTCTCGTATAACTCCTTTGAGTCAATAAAATTTCACCGTTTCGTTTATAATTCCGCTTGTGTATTTCCGCACAAAGGCGAGTTCGCGCGCAGTAAAAATATAACTCTCAAACGTCGAATCAGAGGTTTAATAATCCGCGTCTACCTTACGCTACGTTTTAATTTCTCAATCTCCGCTACACTGATACACCAAATCTATTTTTTGCACTATAAAAAAAAACAGACCTCTCGCCGACTCAGTTATTTTCCAATTGTATCACATTACGCGCTCACATGATCCACCGGCAAACTTTTCCCCCCCGCAATAGCAGCGGGGCAGCAGCCGACAGCGGCTTTCTTCGCCACGTTCCCGATTTACCAATAACAGCCGAGAAAGAGAGTGAGAGAGATATTCGGTCGCGTCGCCTCGGCGTGACAATATCTCCTGACCCGTATATAACGTGATCCACCTTCTCTCTCTCTCTCCATTATGTGGGAGCTATGATGATCAGGTTCGCGTCGCTTTTTTCTCTCTACCTCTCTCTCTCTCTCTTTATACTCCGTAGTCGCGGCGATAAGTTTCGGCACGGCTCTCGGAGGAGAGAGGGAGAGAGAAGATGTCGCTAATGGACTTGCGCGAAGTAGCAGCTGTGCTGTGTGGGTGGGTGATTATGATTGTCGGCGGCTGCTTGAGGAGGCAAACAAAAAAACAGAAGAGAGAGAAAGCGCGATGTGGCGACGTTTTTCTGACCTATTTTGTGCGCGAAGAAATATACAAGTTAAATATATATATGCGCATGATTATACACAATTGAATTTGATGTTGCGAGCGCGATTAGATTCGATGATTGGTGACATGATCATTTGAGACTCGCGAGTTCGCGGTTCGCATTATTATTGAGCATCAAATATGGTATCGATCGTGTGCAGTCGTAGTTGATAGTAGTAGTAGGTTAATACGTAGTGTACGATGTACCGGTTGGGGATATTAATGAAAAATTGTAGAACGAAGTAAGTGTAATGACAGTATTTGTCTTTAGATATATAGATATAGTCTTCTGACTGAAGAATTGATGCTTATTAAGGTAGTTCATATAGTCACCAGTGGTTCTCAACCAATTTATTTCACGGTATGTAAGATGACAGGGCTTCAGAGACGACAAATAATAACTAATTTCCTCACTCGCATTCATATATGACGTATAATGTCATATAATATTTAGATAATGTAAGTCAACGATGTGTATTGCGTAGAATAATAGCTTCCGTGACAAGAGCATTTAACGTTAACATTTTCTCTGTTTGATTCTGGAACGATTTCGTCGTCGTTCGAAAGTTTGGACAACTTGATTGCAGGTCTTTGAAATTTACTTTAGTATCTTACATTAGGCAAGTACTGTATAATTTCAACTTCATGTTTCTAGCAACCAATGTTCTTTTGATATTGAAATAATATTATTGTCGATAATTAAACAGTTGTTCATTTCTAAATAGAGTATCAAACTTTAAAATGCACAATTTCACTCAAATTATGAACACGTAAATTTATATCACCGACATGAGAAAAGATCGAATTCAACCTTGAACTCGACGTTTGTCAAAGGTTTTACAGATTGCGGCATCCCCGGGATAGTAAAATTAGATTGACTGATCCCGCGGCTACTAAGGATCCCACAACAAATCCACTTTTATTTTATCCAGTTACAATAGTTCCGAAATATAGTTGAATGAATAGTTCCGTTGGTATAAACTATTTTCAGAAATTCCGCAAATAACGCACAACATTGATGTAATCCCATTATTACATTCATTACTATGCAACGGACGTACACGTAGTCTCTATCTCTATCTTTAAAAAAGTGATGAGTGGAAAGTGAAGCCAAAATAAAACGTTTGTGATTGGTTAAGTCCAATCAAAATAAACTTGTGATTGGTTGACGCTGATGTTACTGATACGAGGCTGTTGTGCTTAAGAATTGAGCTGATTGGCTAAAACTATACTGTGTATAAAAAGACCTGTGTCGTAGTCTTCTGCGTTTAAGACAATGTACCGTATTTTATGACAATGTCATATAAGTAATATATATTGTTTGAATGTTGTCAAATCCTCTTTTAAAAAAAGTTATGACCATTCTAACCTCAAAATTTAATATTCTTCAATATTATTGCTGATGTTAGTATTGTGCGTAAATCAAAATGTAAGAAGTTTATTCTTTTCAATTAATAAATAACTGTATAATTATAAATTTTAATTTTAAACTCCTAGCCAGAAGAAATAAAGCGCGCATGATCTTGCTATAGTATCTTGTAAAATACAATTCCCAAAAAATCTTTTACATCCACGCCCTTATCAACTCACATCCCCGACCTTTTTATCTCCACCAAAGGAATCATCCCTCCCTTTTACCCAAAATCCCTCCTAAAAACCAATAATCGACTCACGTCCAATCCACTTCCTTTATGAAGGCTTCCTTTGACAAATTACACTCCTGTCGCTTAATTCCCGCTAGCCGCCGCGATCGGCCGCCGCCAGGTAATAGACATTAAAGTACCCCACACTGGTATACACCACCTTAAGCTTGCTGATCGGTCCATGGGATCAAAGTTGTCCGGGGCGCACAGCGGCGGCGGCGGCTAATTTAAAAAAGGCTCGTAAAGCTCTTATAGGCTTCGCCGGGCGACCCCCGCTTAGCAAACTTTGCATCCACCTGACCTTTCGTACTTATACTCCCGCGAACTGGATTACCAACCCCGCGGTGTGATGTGCCTGCCGCTCGCACGCGATTCTTTTGTAGTTTGCTGAAGTTTGGGGCTGGTGAGGGTTGCTGGAAGGTTTTTGGAATGGTTTTTTGGAAGAAAATTAAATGGCGTGAATTTGGATTAGGAAGTGGATGTAGCGGTAGGTTTAAAGGTGCCTACGTTGTATTTTACGTTACGCTGGTTCAATTTTTAGCTCTTTTTTGTAACGATTTTTATTGTATTTCATTCGAAATTCGTTGGAGAACAGTGGGTAATAACAATTGTCAAATTTTTTATCAATTTATATGCCGTCCTCTAATAGATTTGGCATAAAATGGAATTAAATTCGTTATAAAAGAAATAAACAATCAGAGTAACGAAAAATACTTTTTTCATTTTTACAATTTTATCGTTATTATTGTCCTTTGTAAAGAAAATCTTGAAAAGAATTTATCGAACAAAAATTATTTTCATGGAAACAGCGTTGAATTTAGGTCAGAGCATTCAGGACTGACTTTCTTTAACAAAATTGTTACGTATCTACGTGTGATTTATTGTATATTTTTCGCGTAACATTATTATATCCGAGTTCGGGCAGATATATGAATAAAATTTATTAGTTGAAAATGCAACCGTCAGAGTTGCAGCCTTCGAATCGTGCGCATATTTATTTCTTTAGTTCATAACGATATATGCAGATATTAATACTGCAATTTTAAAAAGCTTGTATATGATATCCGTTTTATTAGCGTCAAATAAGTTTAATACTTCTTCTACATTAGGAATTGTGTAAATAACAGCTAATAAACTATTGTGTAATCTATTTATTTGTAAATCTCATTTTTGCTGGAAATTACTTTTTACGCACTTTTAATTAGATTCGCTTTATTTCGTTCTCAGAAATATTTATGTGAGGTTATTTATTGCAATGCAACTTTGTAGAAAACTCTTCAAACTTTTTCCAACTCGCAAACATATATGACAAAATCACTAGTTAAAAGTGAAAAAACTAATATTGTGTGAGGAGAAAGTTAATTTTAAACATAAAACGGGAAAATTTTAGTTTATTTTCAATATTTTTCATGTCCACCGTGTTACTGGAAAAATATTTGGTATAAAAAAAAAATGCTTTATTAAAAGTTTTTATCAACATTAAAAAAGTTATCACATAATAAAATTAATCTTAATTTTTCATGCATAGTGTATGTAGGCATACGAGTGATATGGAGCTATCCCTAAGTTTTTTACACTATATTTAGTTTTATAAAACCTTACATAATAATAGTAGTACTAATACGTTGCAGTAATAATAGATCGATTTTTTGTTGTTGACAAATCACTTTTTAACCATTATTAAATTTATTCTTAAAAAACTTACATTCATGCAAATTAAACGTTAACTAAAATGTTGACGACCGATCGGTAGCCCATAACATATTTCGCAAACATTTCAGCTTCCATATGAATAATTAATTAAACCGTACTAACTTTATTATTAATAATGTTGCCGCATTTTTCATAATGTTGAAAATAAATATTTTTCGTTTTCGAGAAAGATTATATTTGCAGGTCGGTGTAATTAAATTACGATGATATAGATTGATATCATATAATAATATGCAAAGAATTAAACTTTTTAATTAAATAAAACCCCAAATACGGTTTGAATATATCACCTCCTCGCTAACACTACATTAGAATATCAACCCACGTATCACCTAACAAAACTTACACATTCGACCCACGCCTACAAAAAACTAAACCAAACCTAATTCACTCCGTAAAACTTTCGAAAATCCATCTCCAAACCGAACTCTCTGCAAAAACACACACTCACACATGCCGTGATGTCGTCTCATTAGGGCAGTAGCAGCAGTAGCACATCACAGTGCGTTGCGTCTCGTCATTAGCACTGAGCGCACGCTGCGATCAGAGAAACCCGAGCTCTCTGTGGGCTGTGGACGGGTGGGGTAGCGAAACCGGATATCGGATAGCTCGTTATCCCGCGGGGGATAACCGCGCCGCGCTTCGCTCGCGCGATGTATCTCTCTCGGGGAGCGCGCGCGGAGGAGAGGAGATTTATTCGATTGGACGGATTTCCTTCGCCGGCAGAGAGATCAAACGTGAGAGAGGGAGAGGCCACTTGTCAGATATCGCGCAGGTGAGTAGCGGGAGAGTTGATTAAAAAGAAAGCCGATGGAGAGGGGTATAATTAATTGTCAAAGGTGAGAGTAGGAGTGTGCCGAAGTGTAAACGTTTCTTTTTCTTCTGTCTACTGTGGTTCACAAAGACGGCGTGTCTGGAGTAGTGCGATTTCTTGCTTTTTTTAATGGGTATATAAGATAGGTGTGGAAGGTTATTGAACCCCTTCTTTGAGAAACTATAAAGACAGACGAAACTTGAACTCTATACGTTTTTCAGGGCACGAGGTTACTCGCGCACAATGGAAATTCTATATAATGAACGTCATCATGACGAATATATTTGTTTCACAGCATACCTAGAACATACATGCACGTATTATATATATTTGCATGCGCAAACAACCCTTGGCGTGTGTGTTTGCATTTAAAGACGCGTATTGACCAAGTAACCTAGGAAATTTTAAGGGCCCGAGCGACCGTTACTCCCACGTATATATGTAAAAGCTGCTCGTGTATGTGTGGGTATATGACCTGCGCTTAAGTGTCACGTGTAGCGTCGGAATCTTAACCAAGTTTCGGAATATACCTGCCGCGCGCGCGCATCTATACACCCATACAGCGCGGGCGAATTCGCGGCAGGCAGCGATGAAACTTTCTAAATTAATTTTGATTTCGAAGTACGGGGTTTAGTGCTGCAGCGCTACTGCTGCTGCTGTGATGATGGTGTATTTTGATATTTAACGGAGGCTCGAATTCGCGCTGATGTTTCTTGTGAGAAATTTTGGACTTGCTTGCGATGGTGTGAACATCTATTGGTTGGGGTTGCCTTATAGTGAACAGGTTCCATGAACGAGTAGGCATTTTTGACTTTATTACTATTTTAACAGGCAATAGCCTTTATATATTCGAATATTTTTACCGAAACATTAAAAATGGCGAATATGATTAATTAGTTTAATAGATATTTAGTTTATTACATTCGCGCCGTAAGTCAGTGCTAATGCGCAGGCGCACTGGACCGCTTCGCGTCTTCCGCTCGTAACCGCTAGGCGGCGTAAACAATCCCACACGTGAAAAAACGTTTTCCTGGGCTTATAAGGATCTACAAAAGTTGCAGTAAAATCGCTTTTCAGTCTTTCAGCAAAGAGAGAAGTGTATGAAAAGTGCTATTGAAACGCCTGAATGCAGGGAATCCGTTGGCACTCATGCTATCATAAATCATTAAAAAAGAGTTTTAAATTATTACTGACAGAAAAAATTATCGATCGTGAGAATTAAATCTACTTCTTCATTGAAAAAAAAATCAATATATGTAACTGAATGATTGCAGCAAATGGTAGGAAGTTGGTTAAGTTATAGGTTTAAAATTAATGGCCGTACTACCAAGTTTGAAGAAAATAAAAAAACACAGGATTTCCCGTGTAAAAAAAATTTCGTTTGCCGAAAGTTTCGCATAAGTTTCACCTCACAAAATTTTAGCAGTACTTTGGCTAAATTTGGGCAATGATAATTTCCCAAACTTCAACAGGTGAAACTCAGATCATTTGGGTAAAGTTTAGCGAAAATTTATATAAACTTTCATGAGTGAATCTTCCAAGTTTGTCCAAAAGTATGGCAAAACTTTGTCGAAACTTTTGTGAACGGTGTATCGGTGTATGGTTTCGACATTCATTCGCAAAAGTTTCGGCAAAGTTTTACTTTGTCGAAACTTTTGTGAACGGTGTATCGGTGTATGGTTTCGACATTCATTCGCAAAAGTTTCGGCAAAGTTTTACCATTGTTTTGGCAAAATTTTGCCATAGTTTTGATAAAGTTTCGCCGAACAGAACGTCTAGGTAAAGTTTGGCGAAACTTTGCCTAACTTTGACGGCATTGATATACATACCCTAAGTTTGGTATCAGCATTTGACGTAACTGTAATTATTCTACATATAATTTATTATAATTTGAATATAATTTTAATTATAATTTTATTTTATGTACTTTTTATAAAGTAATAATTAGAATATTAATAATTATTGAATATCGAACCAATTATTGAAAAGAAACATATTTCATACATTAAAGTTTTTTTTCTTGTGAGAGCTATCTTCGCCCCCTATTTTTCTTTTTACACTGCGTTTCCCTTCATCCGTTTTCTTCTGATTTTTTTCCTTTCCGTTAACATCACCCTTTTTTTATTTAATTTCTCTATTTATTGGTGTATGTACTTCAATCTCTGATTTTGATTCTTGATCTTCTTTCGATTCACTTTGTTTTTTATTCTGCATTTCCTTATTCTTCTTTTTTTCCTCATTGAGCTTCTTTTTTTATTTCTTTTTGCTTTTCTCTTCATTATTCCTTTCTTCTTCCCTCTTCCTTTCCTCTTCATTCTTTCTTTCTTCTTTCCTCTTATTTCCTCTTCATTATTCCTTTCTTCTTCCCTCTTCTTTTACTCTTCAATCTTCCTTCTTTCTTCGTTTTTTCTTTCCTCTTCATTCTTCCTTTTTTCTTCCCTCTTTCTTTCCTCTTCATTCTTCCTTTCTTCTTCCCTCTTCAATTTTCCTTCTTTCATCGCTCTTTCTTTCCTCTTCCTTCTTCCTTTCTTCTTCCCTCTTCCTTTGCTCTTAAGTCTTTCTTTCTTCTTCCCTCTTCTTTTCCTCTTCAGATTTCCTTTCTACTTCTCTTTTCCTTTTCTCTTCAGTCCTTCTTTCTTCTTCTCTCTTCCTTTCCTCTTCAGTCTTGCTTTCGTCTTTTCTCTTCCTTTTATCTTCGTTTTGTTTTACAGATTCTTTATTAATATTTAACTTATTGGCTGTACACTTAGTAGCGCTTTGATCAACGCGCTTATCTCTTGGATTACGAAGAGTCGCACACATCGCAGTAAGTACCTGCCTATAATCCTGTCGTGATATTCCACCTGAATTTTGCACGAGCTTGATCTTGAATCAAAATTAAAGCAAAATGAAATTACAATTATACATTCGTTATTATAAGTTTCTCTGTTTAAAATATCTTACAACGCTTCCAGATGTTGAAAGTAGATTTTGATTACACCCTCCGTAAGTCATAAGTTTCTCATCGCCCTAAAACATAATTTTTATTTAAATTTTCATTGTATCATTTTTCGTATTATAATAATAATAATTATTATTATACAGCATTAACTTTTTTTGCATAACATGAATCGATTTTTCCAATTCCAATATATTAATTAAGTGTTCGAAATCTGTTTCAGAAACTGAAAATATAGAATTAAATAAACTATTATTATTATCACCTAACACAGTGGTCTGGAATGCAAATCTTTCCGACCTAAAATGACGACAAAAACAGCGTGCTGCATCTTATTTCTACTCATTCAGAGAGTCAAAATC
>UXGD01001185.1:0-38627 GCA_900474315.1 Torymus auratus | reverse complement strand
AGATTATATCGAGTGCTACCTATGTAGCTGATTTTCGAATAATATAGAGGTATTCCGGATTCTTTTGTAACTGCATTTGTATATCGTCAAACTTTTCTCAAAAATAAATAATAGAATATTTTTTTATAAAGCTATTTGGAAAATATAACATTTTATATATTTCTCAGCCTTTATTAGCAGCATATTGGCGGCGCATCAGCTCGAAATTTTTCATTACACGCCGCACGTACAATATTTACAAGACCAAAACGCGCGAGTAGCTATCTTATCGAAATAGGCTCGTTTTATGGCCCGCAATAAAACACAACGCCTGTCGATCCATAATCCTCGCATTTCCCTCCCCTCACCGCATTCTATTATACACACCCATACATACGACAAAACAATACACCGAGCTTTCTCCTCGCAATAATAATTTTTCCTAATTTTTGTTTTCCACGAAGCGACTACGCGTGGGTCGAGGTACATATATAAACATCGTATACAATTCACGGCGAAGCGTTTTTTCTCACGCGAGGCCCTCGCGCGACAAACAAAGTGTAAGTACCGTGCGCACACGATATATATATAATACGTGTACACGCGACAATTAACGATAATAAAGCCGCGCAGGAGCGTATAGTTGAAAATACGCGCAGTCACGGCGGCGCCGTCAGCCTCCGAATTCCGGTCGTATAAATGCGCGCCGCGGAGAGTCGTATATATAAATCCTCATGGCGATGTATATTATAGACGTTATATGGGAGGATAAAAGTGGCCGGGTTTCGGGGACGAAAAAATCGCATGTTTGATGGATGCAGCCGGCGGGTAGTCGTATAGTAAATATAGTCGACGAGGCGGCTTTTGAAGTTTCGAGTGAGGCTTGGGGATTTTCGTTTTTCTACATGTTGAGCTACATGGCTCGATGCTTGTACTTTGAGGTTCGAGGTGAATTTATAATTTGAAAACTTTTGGCAATTTGCGGAATATTTTTTTTTTTAACGGATGTTTGATATTTTTTTGGGAAATATTTTTATTATACGTATATTAGTTTCGAGGATAAAATTAAAAGCATAAGTTGTACGTGTTAAAAATATTTATACGATTTTAAAACACTTGAGTACTTAAAGTAGCAGTATAACACAACATACTTTTTGCAAATTCACGATGATACAAGAGATTACGAAAATTGTTTGATTGTTTGATGAGTTAACGTTGAAAAACGTTATTTTTTTTCAATCGTAAATTTTCAAATGAAAAAGTTTTGCGCAATTGAAACAATTATCTAGGAGTTCTGAACCAAAATTAATGTTACGTGTTTTTTTTTAATAATTTTTCCATCAAGTTTGAAGTAAACTCGTAAATATTTTAAATTCAAGGTGAAACCTATGTTTTTAACCGATATCTGTTACCTCCCAGTTTTCCTACAGCCTGTAATCAGATTATCATGATTATCTAATAGATAGCGGCAAGACTCTTATTTTCCTCAATTTTTCCGCGAAGTGAATATTTGTTGATAATACGTACCTTGTACGTTTTTATTCTAAGGTGTGGTATTATTGCAAAACATATAAAACTTTCTTGCTTCATACAAAAATACGTATACATATTTTCGATTAATATTTTAGTAAAATCATCGTGCTTTCTTGTTTAATAAGTATTACATTGAACTTGTCGTTTTCATGTAGATAAATAAAATGCATAAAAACATGTACTATACTAAAAAACTTGCAAATATAAATTCATTGATTTATTGTTATCACTTCTTTATAAAGCTTTATACGATATTCCAAACTATAGAAAATATACTACACCGTAATTAATATCTCAATAGTACCGACGTATAACACTGATAATAAAATTAAAACACTAAAATAAAATTAAAAAAACAAAAAATCAATTTTTCGAAGTACGTATACCAATTGATTTCCTCATCAGCATAAAACTTCGCCCCACAAGTACAACTGTTTCAAAACCATACGAAAATACATACATTCACCGCAAAAATCCCTCTCACACATCCCAGCACCTATACTCGACCAAAAAAATATCCTCTTTCAGCCGTAAACATCGGAAAAGTTCATTATCACACGCTGGCACTTTGCCTCCCGCACAACCTCTGCATATATAGTATACCACTCTCGAACCCGACACCCAGTATATACACGCGCTGCGCGTGTTTTGCTCTCCTCTATACATACGTTTCCGGATAGCTCGTTGCCGCCGCCGCCGCTGTGGCGAGTAAGTACTTACTTTCCACATACCGACCGCTTGGAATTTAGATCGCGCGAGCCTCGATAACGAACGTTTTACGGTCTTCGAAGGAGATGCGCGCGCGTGGCGAGAGCTGTAAAGTCGGGTGGCGGTGCTTTAATCTCGTGTGTACTATAGACAGGCGGTGGGGATATTGTCGCGCGTAATTTCTCCGCGGTTTATACGAGAGGGGTGGAGAGAGAGAAAGAGAGGGATATTATCGAAGTGGGAGTGTATAATATTTTCTTCTGTTGTGGGCGCGTGGAGTTTATTAAATTTTGTTCTATACTGTGGAAACGGGTATGGGTGTTATTGGCGCGGTTGGAATAAAGCGGCGATTTGTATTGTAATGACGAGGTAGTAGCGCTTTGAATATCAAGTGTAATGGTTGCCCATACTTTTTATGAAATAGTTGGGTTTCCTTGAGTGTGTCATTGGTCAATATTAAATAACAGTATATTCATTTTGTCTGAGAATCGGTCTTGTATTTATTTATGTGAGCTTTGACGTCAATTATTTTAAATTATTTATTCAATAATAAAAATTCCACTATACAGAAAGTATATGTAAATTTTTTGGTACACGTGAAACAACATATAATTCGAAAATCATATATCATTAATTGGTAAAAAATAAATATTTGGTAACATACATATAATTATACTTTAAAAATAATATGTGGCACATATAAGTAAACGTTTCCATATTGATTAAAAAAAAAATAATTTTTTCATTTCAAAGAACAGCAGTCAAACAAACGTAATTCACTTTTCGAATGTTTATTTTACACTCGTTTGTATTTAAACTCGAAATACATTACCAACAATGCCATTATCTCCGAAAACTTTCAACGAAAAACCACCCATTTAAAAAAAAAGGTAAATAAAAATCGAACCGAAAAAGCCCGGCATTCATTCCCGACACGTCCCAATTGACTTCGAAGACAAACACAGAGGCCCACACACAGCCGATAACATCGTCGAAAAATCTGGCGGAAAAAGGACGACCCCTCCTATATACACTCTGCGAGAGCTGCAGCACGCTCCGAAGAAAGAACCGCGCGCTTGTTTGTCGAACTGGGCTGAGCAGCTCTCTCGCGCGACATCGACCGAAAGCGATAAGCCCCACACGCGCGTTCCGCGATAACGGCGTTATATACCTGCGCACGTCTCTCTTCTCGGCTGGACAATGAACGTGAAAAGAAACGAAGAAAAAAAGAATACGCGAGAGAGATCGTCGCAGTTCCGTCGGGAGCCGTTATATATCGGAGCCGAGAGGAGGAAACACGTTGCAACGTGCATAGCGCGAGAATAATATTGCATGATGCAAGAGTCACAGAGGAGAGTGTCACACATATACTGCGGCAACGCGCGCGCGGTTTGTTTATTGATCTGGCTCTTTGTTTTTACGAGTCGAGGAAAGTGCGCGTTGGCGAAAAGAGCTGCGCGATATTATTTTTATTGTATCTTTTTTCTTTTGTTTTTTTAAACTGATAAAACGGCGCGCGTTTGGTAATTTAGTGGACACGATGATGTGGTTATTGGAATGGCCGTGACATTGCCCGAATAAGAATAATAATAATATAGGGGACAGGGAATAATAGTATTGGAATGGCCCTGACATTGGTGGAATAAAAAAGAAATAATAATAATACAGCGGACAAGGATAATAATGATAATTTATAAAACGTTTGTATACTTTTTATTGGAATACTTCTCGTGTGAATGAGCTTTTTAGCTGATTAGAATTGTCGTGTATTTCATAAGCTTTTTTAGTTTTAAAATGAAAGAGACTCGTGTAATAGGTACATACTAGATGGTACATGTAGAGTTAATTTTGAATTATTCATATATACGAAAAGATAAAATAATTCCTTTGATTATAAAGTAAATGACACTATAAAGTATTCAGAAGTCTAAAGTGTCAATTCTAATTTGAGTTTTTTTTTTTCATTTTTTGACGACCCTGTGAACGATAATATAAATGACATTTTTACCGGAAATTTAAATTAAACCGGCTTTAAAAATGTAGAAGGAAACAACAGTACGTGCAAAAAGACACTCATGCGTATTTTTTAAATGTTAAATTTAAACGCAGCATACACTGAACTGAGTTTTAATGTGGGTATCTCTATGCAACGAAAAATCAAATATCACGAAAACCTTCATAACCCAAACACTACCATTCCCTTAGCTAAATTAACCCGCCGAAACTCTCCATCATCCTCCCACGGCGAAGATGCACTTTCAATTATACCTCGTTCTCGCGAACGAAACCCGTCGCGCCGTCGCACACTCGCGCCCCCGAGAGTCCCTCTCTCTCTCCTATCTACAAATCCCGATCTCAATTCCTCCCGGGAACTTTTCTCAATTGGACCAATTAGCCAATTGCACTAATTAGGGGGAAAGGATGGGAGCGAGAACGGAGCTCTCTCTCGTCTGCCTGCCTGCCTCCTCCTTCTCTTCATTACAGACCCGTCGCTTCATGCTTGCCCGTTTAATTTTATGAAATTCCCCGTAAAAGCCGCTTGTTCTCGGGGATAAAAGCGCGCGCGGAAGGTACAGTGCCATTGTTGGCCTCAATTAGCGGGTAGTGCACTTTTTTGTAAGATTTTTCATGCGTGTCTGTATAATTATAAAGTGGATAAGGGGCTAAAAATAAAGTTTTCATGCGAGAGTGTATATATGTGGGCTTTAGCGTTGTTTTTGTGATTAGCCACTTTGTTGATTGTTTGGCGTTATGTAAATGCTTTTATTTACTTCGGAAAAAGTGTGCGTTAACTTTGGTATTACGTTGGATATTTATTTTTGGAAGTACACATAGTTGTGTAATTTTAAATGTTTTGAAATGTTTTTGTAATATTACGCTAATTGTTTTATAACTGATTTTGGCTAAAAATGGATCAAATCGTCATGCCAGATATTACTCGAAAGTATAAGTCCAAGAATAATCTAATGTTACGTACGTAAAGTTTATTTTGAAGTGGTGTTTAATGGACGTGCAATGCAAAAAATTACTGTAATAGAACTTTTTCTTTTTTTAATTATTTACTTTAATTTATTTTTTTTTTTTTTAATTATTTTCTTTCTTTCTTTCTTAAGTTAGAATAGGTTGTTTGAAAGGAAGGTTAGACAATGAAAAGTCAAGGTATATGTGTAATATAGTAAAATTTATTTTCATATTTCATTCAAAAATAAAATTATTTGTAAAAAAAGATTTCTTCGCTCTTTGTCGGTATACAATATTATGTATAACATGTATATATTTCGTGTGTTGGTGTATGTAAGATCAAATGTTTCTACGCTAATATATAATAAATACGCCGATACAAGATATTGCAATTAGCATTCTTTTGATTTTTTATTTTCAAAACAGTTTTTCTTTTTCTCTCTCTCTCATCGATTATTTACATTCTTTCTCTCGCGTCTTATTATACATTCCCATAGAAACACAAGTCTCTCGCGTCAGTGTATTACAGATGTTTGTTATCTCTGTGCTGTTTCTTGTGATTTCTCAGTATCGCTAAAAAATATATAATAATATATAATTATATATACTCTAATGGGGTTTTTTCACTTAAACACTAAATCACATGTTGTTTCATTTACTTTCATACGTTTGTGCAGCCGCTTCTGTCGCTCCTTAATACAATATATAAAAAAAAAATTTACAAGCGCATCCATAGGAGGCCGTATGCCTGCGCGTTTTACAATTTTTTTCGAAAAAATTCTCCACGGTTTATTACATAATCATTCGCCGGTAGTTAGCCGCAACAATAATTTATCATCTGTTGTTTTTTTTTCTCTTTTCTTTTTCATCGTCGTTTTCAGCGACTCTCTCGCGACGCTCCAACAGCTTGCAGTTATACAAAAATAAGATTAGGGCGTATATTATAATATAATATGTTTTTCCTCAACTTTTTACAAAGCATACTTTTTACAAAAATGAGACACGGGGCTAAAGAGGGGGGGTAGTAGGGTATACAGTTTACAGAAGCACATTATTCTCTCTCGCTCTCTTTATCTTTTTGCACAACAATTGATTTCTCGGATCAATCTTTCGCGAATGCAAAGCAAAAGTAGTAGATGCAAGGGATGAACGATTGGCGAATCGGCGCGTTGAGGGCCGGCCGCGTGTTATTATTATTATTACACATACGACCGTTGATGCACATACGCGCGCGCCGATTGCTCGTTTTTAAAATTTCTTAAAAAGGCACACTGTGCAGTGAATTGCTTGCCCAGAAAGTCTGATAAAGCACGCGTATTATAGACTTTCTTTTGAAAAAGTAAATGAAAAATTACACTTTAACTTTTATAAAAAAGAACGGAAAAAATTTATTTCTCTCTCTCTCTCTCACTTTACACAATTCTATCTAGGCTCTTTCCTTCCCTTTCTCTCAAAGTCCGAACTTTGTTCCTGGCGTGCGCGCACAGCAGCACCGTTGCGCAAAAAAACGAAGGAACGCGCAATGGATCATTATTATTATTATTATTATTGTTCGCTGTGGCAAAAAGGCGCGCGAAGAACAAACAAGTCCGTCGGATCTAGACATTTGCGGCTCTAGAGTTACAAATATGTGTGTCGAAATACAACTGTACAGCGACCCTTATGTTCCTTTTTTATACAATAAAAAGTAGGAGCATTGCTGTTGCAACAGCGACAAGAACTCTCTGCCTTCTATATATGCCGAAGGAGCAAAAATATCTGTCATGCAAGACAATGTTTTTTCTTTTTTTTTTTTCAAAAAGTTATACAAATCGGAGGCGCGAAAAGCATTTGGATTGTCCATAGTACACGGTTGCCTCGGTATTACAAGAGAAACAATGATTAGGGGTAGCGGGAGATCAAGGCGATTTTTTTACACCCCGTTATACAACTATTATAGTTTAAAAAATCGCAATGGCGCTATGCATTATGTATAAAAAAAAACTTTTCATCTTCCTTACATTTAATAAACGTAATTGTTTAGGCAATGTTTAAAGTCAGAGTTTATATAGCGTTTAAGGGGGTATGAGGGGGGATTCAACTTGAGCGACTTTTTCTCGGTTATTATCTCTTAATCTCAAAAATAGATCGCGACGCAGCGTTATACAAAAAGCGCCATTATCTTTTATTGCAATAAATAAATATATAATAATAATATAATATATATGCCTTTTTCTTTACATTATTATACTTTCCACCACGTATTTGGCTTTCTCAAAAAAAAAAAAATCACTCAACCGCATCCCGTGTGTTCAGCTTTGTCTCTCGGTTAAATTGCACCTCGCGTAAGTAAATTGCTATGAGACAAACAAGTCATCTCTCCACGTTAGGTAGATGCTAAAAATGTTAGTTTTTTTCTTTCTTTCTTCCTCCGTGAACTGTCTTAGCACAAGAAGTATCGAATATACAAAAAAGAAAACTATATGATCTTGCTCTTTCTTTTATAAAACTGTAGCGAGATTCTCAGAAACAAATTTGTTGTTTTTTTTGCAATTTACTTTCGGTTCCCGTTGAATTTGAGACACAGCAATATACAAAATTAATAAAAAAATAAAAACGATACATCGGTTTTTATCTGTATACATTTCCGATTATAAACATTGAATTATGCGCACATGAGTGTGTGTGTCACAACACAGCTGATGGTAAAAGAAAATCGGCAATTCGCGCTGAGCGTGCAAACTTTAGGACTAGATGCACGCTCGCGCGAGTCCCGTTATATGTAATAAAAAACCCCCCCTCAAAAAAAAAGAAAGAACGAGTGAGTTTTTTTTTTTGCTAGTTACGGCGTGGTGCCGGAGAGATTAAAGTAATGACAAAACCGAGCAGAGAACCGATATATCATTATACAAAAAAAATAGTAGAGCGCATGATATATATATACTTAATTAAGAGCACTAAACGCGGCCGCGACGAGTCGGCGAGATCTGGCACATCTCTGTACACCCGCGATCATGTCTCTCCTCAATAATAAAAGAGTAAATAATAATTAATAATACATGGAAAAAAAGAAGAAGGCGACAGCGATCACGGGTGTACAGCTAAGTTGTTCCAGCTCTCCCGGCCCCCCACGCTCAATATACAATATTTATATAAATATACAATGTACAATGTTGTGTGTGTATGTGTGTGAGTAAGACAAGAAAAACCAAAGGTCCTTTTATATCCTCGCGGTGAAAAATTTGAATTTCCCGCGCGGCAGGCCGTTCTCCAAAATGGCGTCCGCTCTCTCCCTCTTCTCCACTTCACAGCGCATTATAATACAGTCACTTCGCTCCTCTCACAAACACGTCAAGTTCTGCCTGCCTGCCTGCTGCGAGAGAGACGGCTGCGGCGGCGGCGGCACATCAGCTGACCTCGAACAATCGTCGTCCGCTGTCGTCGTCGTCCTGCAGCTCCTCTTCTCCCTCATCTACGAGAACGACGAAGACGAGCTCCGGTTGATGATGATGATCATGATGATGTTGCTGCTGCTGCTCCTGGCTGTCTCAGAACAACCCAGGCACCGGCGATATCTGGCACCCGGAGTGCATGTGATCGATGACCTGCTCCTTTAGCCTGCTGACAGCGTCGCGCAGCCTGTTTACCACCCCGCTCAGGTCGGTGTTCTCGCCCTTGAGCAGTCTAACCTTGTCCTCGAGCCTCGAGATCCTCTCCAGCTTGCGTCTACGGCACTTGGACGCGGCAACGCGGTTCCTCTGCCTCTTACGCTCCAACTTGATCCTCTCCTGGCTCTCCATGTCGATGGGCGACATTGGTGGCGAGCTCGAAACACTCGGCACAGTCTGGGGCTCATCCTTGATCTGCATCATGCCACCGTTACCGCTGAGCATGGAGTCAGTGGTGCTCTGCACGCTACCAGGCGGCTCGAGGGTCGTGTAGATAGCCTCGTGCACACTGCCGGGTTCCTGCGAGCTATCCGAGTGGTGGAGTTCGTTGAGCGCCTCCACGAAGCCTTGGGCATAAAGTTCCTGCTCTTCTGTTACCTCCTGTTCTTTGAAGTAGGGCGTGGGCACTGTCATCAGACCATCCTGCTGCGCTATCAGTAGTTTCTCGAACTCGGGGGATCCCAGTTTCATCAGGTCGGGGGATCCCAGAAGTGGCGTGAGGCCTGATAGGGCGGACGGTGGTAGTGGTCCGAGTCGTGGCTTTTTTGACGGCACACCAGCTTGCCGGCTAAAGTCGAGGCTCATCTGGCTACGCTTCATGGCGACGTTGCCACCGGGGCCGATGCGCGCGGTAGCTCTGGGCCCGTACATCGTGCCCATCGAGTGCTCCTCGTACAGCGTTGGCTCCATCGTCGAGTTGCGCACCATCTATATATCTATAGTCGAGTGGCTTTTTCCTCTGCTCGCTCGCTGCCGCCTGCTGCTGAGGTGTGTCCGCGCTCGCTACAAAGTCCCCTCCTCCTCTCTCTTTCTCTCTATTACGCACTTGGTCGGTGTCCGCGCGAGCGACCGGCCGCGTTACATAACACGCGGCGGACTTCTTTAACTCTTTCGCGCGCGGGTGTGCGCGAACCTTTACAACACACGGGCACCACTGTATAAATTCACTGTCCTGACGACGAGGTCGCGCGCGCTGTTTCTTATGTACTGAAAACACACACGCGACAGTTCTCGTCCACACTACTGCTGCTGCTGCTGTTGCTCGTCAACAATAGTGACTCAGGCCGTACACGTGCGTGCACTGAGCCTATATAGAGAGCGCGCGGGCCTTTTAAACTGGCTCGATGTACACGAAGAACAGTCTCGAAGCGCTCGCGCTCGCGCACACACAAGGTATATATATAATACACGTATATATATGTAGGTAGCACACTGTACTACTCTATAAGCCGGACTCGGCTCTCTCTCTGTCTCTCGCGATGCGCACCGCGCGGAGTCTCCGCTGATTCTGCCTCCGACGAACTAAACCGTACTGCCTTATATCTCGTGACTCACGTAGGGGCTAAAAATAGAAGTGGCGTCAGACAGCGCCGCTACCATTGGCCGGCAGTGGCGTCAGTGCTGCGCTACTATTGGCCGAGCCGTACGGGCGCATGCGTGGAGGCACAGACTGCGGAGGTGGGAGCATTTGAACGGCGACGGCGGCGATGCTGGCACCCACTTGTACACCGAGCGCTCGCTCTCTCGCTCGCTGATATGTATGTGTGTGTGTGTGAGAACGAGGCAGGCATCGACTTGCTCGTGGGTTTTCCCCGCTCGTTCGTTGCTGCTCGCGCCGCCGTAGCCGTCTCGCTCGCTTTATTTTTCTGAGCGAGGAAGAGAGAGAGAGAGAGAGCTGTGTGTGCCTGCAGCTTATCTGCGCGCTCGACTGACTGTTGGTGTCTCGCCTTTTTTTTTCTCTTATTCTTTAATAAACGCGCAGTGTATAATGTAGCTCCGTCGCGCTCTTTCTTTCCCTCCCTATACTCTCGTGTAAGTAAGCTACTATATGCTCCGTAATTATTTATTTTGTTGTTTAGAGCGTGCATGGCGGCGGCTAGAGCGAGTTTCGCAGCGCGCACATTATATTTTTCAAAACTTGCGCGCACATGCTCGCACTGACTGCTTTTGTGTACGATTTATCGGCCTCGTTATCTCTACGTGTGTACATTCCATCGACACTGTGCTGCCTCCCTCTCTCTCTCGCCTCTCTTTTTAATTTTTGTACTCGTTATCTCTCTCTATATTAGCTATCTATTATCGTATGTTCAGACATATACGCGTATTATGGGTCTCTCTTCTACCGCGATTTTCCGTATGCCAATGAAAGAATCGTTATCGGTCCCCTGTGACGTTTCCCTATATTTTATAATTCGGGGCGGGGGCACACACACCTTCTAGAACCGACGTATCGCGGACATCATCACCACACTTGTCTTGCTCTCCTCGGCGTACGGCGGGGACAAGTGAATGTAGGTATTTTACGCTAATGCTTTTTAAATAGCGCGTCGTCGTTCTTTTGGTGACTCTGCGTATATTATAGCTTATACACGTGTATACTTATAGGTATAGCGGAGTTTCACAGCGAATGAGTTCTGGGAATCGTTAATAGAGTCGGAGAGCGCTCGCAATATACATGCGCGCTCGCTCGCATCAGCAGTGAATTCGTTAGCTGCTTACGTATTTATACGGCCGCTTCCGGATGGAAAATCGAACTTTTTTTATACATGCTTCCTTCCGCTTATAACAATTTAAGCGCCCGGCCACGTGCTCGTCGCGCGTGCCATATATACACACGTATTAGCGAAGTATTTTTGCAACATTATATATTTCGCAATGTAAATAAACGTGGACAACGTTGGGCTTTCTTTTTATTTAAATTATTTCCACAATGCAATCTGTTGGTTCGACAGACAGTAAACTCCGTTATTTTGTTTATATATTGTAATAGTTTGCAAAATATTGCAATACGCGCATCATCAAACATACATAAATCTTTATATGTATTTTAGTATACTTTTTGGAACAATTACTAGGATCACAGAAGCTTATACAAACCGGCAGCACTTATAAACAACAACAGTTTTAAAACTTTTTAATTTTACATCGGAGTGTCAGTCCAATAATCCTCTTTGTCGCTCCTATAGCAGCGCGCGCGTGTCTCTCTTTTTCTCTCCCTCTCTCTGTCGTTTTGCGCGTGTGTGCCTCTCCTCTCTATCCATCTTCTCTCCTCCGCTCCTCATCTGCTTTTTGTCTTTCCCTCTCCTTCTCTCCCCCCTACCACCACCTCTTCCATCCATTTTTCATTCCTCATTTACATTTTATTTCTCGCTCTTTGTCCCTCTCTCTTTCTCTCTTTCTAATTCTCTCTTCCTCATTAGCATTTCCTCTCCCTCTCTCTCTTATTCTCCCTCTATTCCTCTCACCGACACCTACACGCTCGGCCGCGCGAGTTACTTATATATTTATACGCGCACGCCGGAGGCATAATGCACGCGCGCACATGTGGTGTATACAACAGAGACTCTCTCGGATAGATTAGAACGCGCTGCAGCGCGAGAGATATAATATGACGAGCGAATAGCTTTTTTTTCGCCGTCGCACGCGCGCGCACTGTATAACACCGCGTCAGTGGGTCGCTCATCTTTCGAGTTTAATAGCACGTGGCTTTGTGAGGTATGTAGGTGTACTTATAGTAGGAAAACCCGGCGGTGTGTGAAAAGAGAGTCATACTTATACCTGTAAGTGTGCAGCGAAAATTTAACGATAGTCGCGAGCGGCGCGTGATGCAACTGTGACATAATGTTGACACGCGCGCGACGACTTATAGCGCGATATATAGTTAATGAATTAGCGGATACGTGAATTTTCAAGTTGAAAAAAGAAGGTGCACTCGTGGCAAACTGTGTATACACACACACGAATCAATAATAAAATTCCCGCCACTATATCTCCAACACGCTCGTTACACCTACCTAGCATAATTGATTTTCTTTCTTGCAAGAATGTATATACTCAACAAATGATAATGAAAAAGAGCCAAGGAACGCGATACGAAGAAATTCTTTTCTCTCTGACCTTAGGACCGAGCGCATTTGTTTCCCGTAAAAAAATCTAGGTCAAATCAAGAACGGCCGTTGTTTTGTTACAGCGGTGGACTATAATATGTGGCTACAATCGGTCTGTAACGGAGAACGCGCGCACACAAACATACACGTAATTGTTATTTTATATAAACGCGACTATAACGGCGCTGTGTCTCGTGCGGTTGCTTTTACTTTCATGCTATGCACGCGTGTGCGCTAGGTAACCTTGAAAATTCATGCAAGCTACATTATGCTATAGAGCGTTTATACTTTGTTGAAGAATGTCAACATTTAATTTTCTTTCCTGGTAAATCGCAAACTTGCTACCTAATATATACGTATATTAGTCGGTACACTTGAGTAACTATTAAAAATAGAAGATTTAATTTTGCATTCGCAAAGCAAAAAAAAAAAAAAAAAATTCGTAGCAACGACTCCTTTTCAAACCAGGTCGCAGACCGGAGCCCGAAACCCCCGCACGTCAACGCGCCCAAAAAAGAGTCCCCGCGCCGACATTCAAAGCAAACACCCACACGCCTTTATATTCTCGCGCCGGTCGAGCCCTGAAAATCACGACTAGACAAGAGAAAACAAGCATCGACGGCGACCTTGAGAATCTGCAGTCGCTCTCTCGCCCGCTGTCCATATAGATACGCGCGTGAGTATAGAGAGAGAGGGCACATGTATATCGTTTCCTGCGATCTTATCGCAGGAAGGAGCACTTTAGCCTCCGGCGCTCACTCGCTTGCTCTCGGCCGAGCGAACAATATAAGTGTCACACCCATGGCCCCGATCGCGAAAGTATAACTGCGAGTGGCTGCACGTGTGATGTGAACGTGGATGTGTGTAGCTGTCTTGAGGATCGAGATTCGCTCTCTCGCGTCGCGAAGAAGTCGAGGGAAAGAAGATGAGGTCTTTTGTTGAAGAATGAAGATCGGATTTAAACAGGGCGATTATAGATTTTGTTATAAATTTTGAACAATGTGGATTTTGAGTTTGGTTTTTGTATGCGGTGATTGATGTGTTTTTGATTTTCGGAGCATATATTTTTTATAATTATGATGGACTGGCAGAAAGAAACGGGTTTATGTTCTGGAAAATTCTCAGACTTCCATTAACAATTTCATGCTACACGTTGTATATAAATTAATTACATAAGTAGTGAAAATTACTTTGACACGTAAAAAAATACATTATTTTTACGCCAGCGTCTTTATGTTAAAAAAACCTTGCACGAAAATTAACCTTAGGTTAGCGGTGATTACTATACCGGTTTGTGTATAGTACGTATAGTCCGTGAGAAATTTGCATATTTACGCTGAATACGTTAAAGTGCTGTACTTTTTGTGTAGGACTTTTTGCTAGACGTCCTTAATTTTTTAATTTTTTAATTTTGTAAATAAAAACATAACTAGAAAACATGCAAGGTTATAAAGAAGAGAACGTTTTTAATTCTTTATTAAAAAAGAAATACTTATAACATAAATCTGCGTTAGTATAATATCGTAAAAACATGTTTTGTTAAATATATTTAGCCAAACCCTATATAATTTTGTCAAAAGCATAATACGTTTTAACTTTAATTATACTAACAATAAATTTTACTGTTTTTTTTACACATACTCTTATTTTGCATGTATAAATTCTCGACACGCACAGCCCCCGAAAATTCACGCTAATTTCAAAGCCCTCTCGCATCTAAACAAACGGCAAAATTTATAACCCCGAGTCACGGCATCGTTATCAATTTCTCCGCCCATCGGGCGCTTCCTCGAAATCTCTCGCCTAAGTATAAAATCGACTTTTCCCAATGCAATATATATACGCACGCAGGACGCCAAAAGATAACCTCGCACCAACAACAAAGTGTGACTCAGCTAAGGTATACTATCTAGATAATTCACTTATGTATACAAGAGTGCGAGAGGCCGTCAAAACAGAATCATAATCTTATTTGCAGGCGCCCCCGTCAGAGCCGGCACCCCCCGAAGCAGGTAAAGTGTTGTTGTTGTCGCGTGCGTGCGCGCGCGCAGGTAAGTATAAGAAGTAGCTTGAGAAGCACACCCGACCCCCGAGAGGAATTAAGGGTCTATTGTGCGTGTGACCCAGAGTATATAGGTGTAGGTACTCAATGCTCCTGTTCTCTCTCTGCGAGTTAATTGCCCGGTAGGATTGAGACGGCCAAAAAAGGGGGCGTGGCCGACTGTAGGGATCCGAAGTGAGAAGTAGGTATATAGCCTTATTGTGTGCCCTTAATTTGTATGGCCTTGGTTGTGCACAACGGACAGGTATTATCTTCTTTGTGAAAATTCGATCATGATTTGGGAGGGATTTGAGAAAATGTCGGCACGATTTTGTAAACAAGATCGTAAAGGGATGGACGATTTTCGCAAACAAGGTTGTGAAGGAGACTTTTTGACAAACAAGATAATAAAAGTGTGAAAGGGCTCCGTAGGGGATCGTATTTTTCTTCAAGGTCATATATATAGAGGCAAGATAAAGATATGGTATTTGCAAATTTTTTTAATATAGTGGGCCATAAGCCCTTACAGTCTATATAACGAGTTATTTATGAGATATAAAGGGTATATAGTGGCCCCTGTTGCGAGGAAATACTGTACTATATTTTCTTATTTTTAATTTACCATTTCAAGTATATTTTAACGCGTTTATAAATAAACAATGAAGTTTTAAATAAATACTAACATTTTTGTAGGATTCAGCCTATGGAAATATTAAATAAATAATTTATTAATAATTATTGTTTACAAGAATTATAGCTACAACGTTGATAAGCCATCAACCATTTACATCATCATTTTATTATATACCTCTGCGATGCTTTGAACCTTGAAATATTATATAGGTATTGATTTATAAGAACGTCTTTCGATATAAATCGACGATTTTTATTGACCACTATTATGACTAAAATTTGAATTTCACAATTCATTTTTCAAGGAAATATTTTCTTGTTTGCTTCGGAAAACAAACAATTTTCACGACTTATTACGACATCATCCAGACATCCACGTGTCTATTAACCAATACCTACATCCGAGATATTATACGCACGCTCTTTCAAAACCAATGCATTATAATACGGAAAGACCATCATCCGTTTCGGCAGGTCATTAATTAACGAATCGTTAAATCCTTTCCTACATAATTAATTCAAAAGTGCCATATATTATCCATTCATAAACAGGGCCGTTTACATCTTATACTTTCGCTGCACGTGTACGTCGCCGCACGCGTTCTCGAAATTCACGAATAACCCTGCACACGCGCGTTTTTCGCCAGCATGCACGCGGACATGTAAAAATACACCACGTCAGAGTCGCAGAGACAGAAGACAGTCCCCGATATATACATGCCAGAGAGAACGAGAGAGAAGAGCGGTATAAACATTACGTCGTCGTCGTCGTCGAGCGCTCGTATAATACACACGTGAAATCGCGTGTGAATGCGCGCTCTCGGTCGGTCGCGCGTGGGCGGGGCTCTCTTTTTTTATTTCCATTTCATCTCTCTCTCTTACTCGCACTCGGTTGCTCGCTCGGAATTAAGCAAACATAATTAATTTCCGTCCCCCTCATAGCGCCGCGCGCGCGCTCGCAGAAGGCTGAATCGATTAACGCGCGAGCGCCGTTAGAGTAAGGCCGCGCGTCGCGCCTCTCGTCTTTTTTTCATTCCGACGTTTTCATCCTCCTCTCCTCGTGTTATAGACACACATTGCGCGAGGACAATGCGATTTCTTCCTGTCTCAGATACTTATTCTCACGCTTTTTTTCTCTCTTCTCGAAGCGCCCGCCACGCGCGCCTCCTCTATAATACGCTCAAGGTTGCGCGCCGTGGTTATTTTTGAATTGCGCGGCGCGAGCGTTCGTAGCTTCAAGGTCTCCTGGAGGCGGTGTTTTGGCGGTGCTGCTGCGGGGGGCCTGCATGTTTTTTTTTATCGAGGGAATGGTCGAGAGTCAAATTTTACCTGTGGGAATGAGTTTTATGCGGGTGTGTGATTTTTAAGCAGGTGGCGCCACGTGCCGGGACTTAGGCGGTATCTACTTCACCGACTGAGAGGTTGTGGGTAAGTTACCGGCATTAGGGTAAAACAGATTCATATGGTAATATGGGGTAAGAGAAAGGTTTTGTGAAAGTGACGGCTTGGAATTATAGATGGAGCTGTTTCAAGGGAAGCGGCGCGGTGACATAGATTTTTCAAGAATTGATGCGCAGTGCTGTCTCGTGGACGAGCAACGAGTTATCGTGGAGTAGGTACAGTGTGACTTTTAGCATGGAAGAAGCTCAGCCCGACGGAGAAAATTGTGAAAATCAAGGAGAAGACGAGGAGATAATTGAAGAGTACATTGAAGAAGTAACAGAAGAGATCCATAGTAAAGAGGACGAGGGGAAGAAGAAGATGAGAAAGAGTCACAAGTGGTGTTCAGTCCCGTTTTGCAGCACGCGGTTTCCGAGGGACGATGTTTCGTTTCACAAGTTTCCGAAAAATCCGGTTTACAGGAAAGAATGGGCAACAATATTGAGGATAACGAAAGATATTTCGGACAGCATGTCCGTGTGCAGTCGACATTTTCTGCCGTCCGATTATTTTCCAAGTGAGTGTTTCCTTGTGAGATTTTAAATATGTCAGATTGCTTGCTGTATTATCCTCGAAGGTAAGCGCCATAGCAGCGCCACATCCCTGTCTAAAGGTTAGGTTGTTTTTGTTTACATGATATGGGGGGCTCTGTGGTCGCTGGCGCCGCTGGCGGTAATATTCAAACGATGAAGTAGTTGTAAGTACGAATTGATGTCAAAAGAATAAAGATTCAAATGAATGACAAAATTCTAAATTCGCATTTTATTTTTATATTATAGTTTGAAATATTCTTTAAATTTTAATTGCTGATTGTTAATTTTCGTGCAAGTAGCCTATAATATTATAAACAAATTGTATTATTATTTTATATATTTCAAGAAACAAATACAATTTTTATTATACGAAAATTGTTAACTATTTTTTTTTCTAATTTTATAATAGTATAAAAACGCTGAATGCAAGAAATAATTTCTTATTTTTAATTCTACTGTGAGTTTTGCATAATTCATATTAACGTGCGCTAACACTCGAACATAACTAATTTATCAGCCGAAATCAATATTAAATTTAAAAAATAATTTATTGTTATTCCTAATTTATTTTAGCTTGGAAGCAAAACGCGAAGAAAAGATTAAAATTAATTGCTGTACCATCAGTAAATTTGCCCAAAAACCCAGCAGATAAGGAAGTATCACCTAGTGAAATGAAGAAAAAAGAAGCCAGAGCCGAGCGAGCAGCCAAGCGTATGCAGCGTCCTAGGTATGATATAATCAACTCTAAATATTTAACGCCGTATCAACATCATTGAAATGTCATTATTTTGTTTTCAGGATACTATCATCAGCACCAGTTAAAAAAAGAAAAACGGAGTCGGCTGATAATGGCGACAGTATTACCAGCGAACCAGTAAGTCAAGCTGAAAACAAGGTTGAAACCCTTGAAACTTCCACTAATATTGCCGACGAAGTTATTCCACCTGATAAAAATACCGTCACCACTGCAGTCGGTCAAGCAGAGGCAATTCCCGCAAGCAATATGTGCACTTGCATTGTTAGAACCGAAGTTAGTATTCAAAAGGACGAAAATCTTGAAATTAAAGCCACTAGAATACTTCTCGAACTGCACGAGAAAGTTTTCGAATTAGTGAAAATCGATGGTATTACTTTTCAGGTAAAAAATATTATTTTGAAGCTAGGCGAAGACTTTTATTTTTCCGCAAGAAGATATTGCAAATCGCCTTTTCTCTTATATTTTAAGAATGCTGCCGATTTGCACGCATTTACGGGTATTGATTTCGGCTTATTAACTAGTTTGTGTAAAGCTGTGACCGTACGTGAAAGCGGCTCAGTAAGAAAATACAAAATCGATCTTAAAGAAAGGATAGTTCTATGCTTAATGAAAATTCGCCTCGATTTAGCCTTTAGTTCCCTCGGCGATTTGTTCCATATCAAAGAGAGTGACGCTAAAATTGCGTTTTTCGAAACAGTTCCGTCCCTGACAACTGTTTTGAGAAGCGCCATTTACTGGCCAACGAGAGACGAAATTGCAAAAAGTATGCCTGAATCTTTGGAAAACTTTAAGAAAACTATCACTGTATTTGATTGCACGGAAGTACATATAAAAAAAGTCACGTGCTCGCAATGTCGTCTTAAATTTCCTTCGCGGTATAATGGCGATACGTTGAAAATTCTGCTTGGTTTTGCCGAATGTGGTCTTATAACTTACGTTGGTAAAGCGCAAGCCGGACGCATGTCGAACGAAAGAATAACTGACGAAAATTATATATCGAAAATATTGATTCCAAGCGCCGATGCTATTATGACTGAAGGTGTACTCATAGAGGAAAACTGTAACAGAGTTTTCATAAAGTCACTTAAAGAAAGAAAAAACAGTCTATTTTGTCCAGATAACATAATCAAGGCTAAAAAGTCGAAAAATCATTTAGACCATGCATTCCAAAGATTCAAGATGTGCAAGATGCTTCAGTCTCCTATACCGAGTTCCATGTCATTTGTTGTCGACGATATAAGTGTTATAGCGTGTGCTCTTGTAAATTTAAGTAACCCTGTTATTGCTGATAAGAAGTTCTAAGTAAACCTCACGGTTTTCGCTAGTCTGTAAAAATGATTTTTATTTATGAGTTAAGAACGATACTTTTGTAAGATTCGATAATTATTGTTTCTTTTCGCTATACCTAAAAATCTAAATATAGGTATATATTTTTTTTAAAAACCGAACAATGTTGAAAATTGTTATATTCGCTATGAAAAGTGACTTTGCATGCTATATAGGATAAGGTGTACATAGAGTTGAAATAAAAAGAACAATTTTTGACAATCTATTTTTATTTACAATGTACCAATTTATGTCACCTAATGGCTTATTAAATATCACACTGTTTATAAAACGTCTGTCAATTTATTTTTCGCACAGAGTATGGCTTACTGATGTTTGGTTTAAAAAACTTGACACAAATTCTTATTTAAAAACAAATCAAACTAGATTGCGCAACAACGATTAAATTGTCTTAAATCAAAACTTATCATTTGTCATGTAGCATCATCACCCAATGCACTCCACATTTATGACTTTGAATCTCTATAAAACGATGGAAATTGTAACACATGTCCTGGTTTTTGCATTCATTTACTCGCGAGTTTTATTTTCCGTTATTAACACGGACGCTAGTGTCTTATTTTTTGTTTTCTTCTTTATTATAAATCTTGCGGACGATATATTTACTCTATAACATGATAAACGTTGGTCTGACATACATAAAAAAAGAACACAGGCATGTCACGATTATTCGTAAACACTTACATACGATTCGCGCAAACATCTCATTGTACAATAATAGTTTTTTTTTGTTTGTTTAATAATATATCAATTAAATTATATAATTACACTAGACGTATTTTACTAATTCTAAAATTCTCACATTCTCGTGCTGCGCGCATCACGTTCAACGTGTCGCACAAATAAATTGTAATAATCAAAAATAACATCGTATCATTTCGTTTCTTCTCCTTTAAAAAATACAATGTGGCCATCAAAGACAAAAAAATAAAATAAAGAATAAGACAAGAACGCGCGCGTGCGACTTCGCCCGCGACCGCGAAACAAATATATATATAGTCACGATCGAACAAACAATGAACTTAATACTGAAATAATACTCGTCACAGTGCGTTCAATTGCGTTTTGTCCGTACGCTACAATGTCATACGCTGCGGAAGAGCGTTAACATTGCCGTCCGCGGGAGAACAAAATCAAAACGTGCGTGTGAGAGGGAGAGAACAATTGACGCTAAACTATCTCGCCAGCGAGAAAGAAGGGGCTGAGTTTTCTCTTTTTTTTTCATTTCTTTATGCCTTGCAGCGAAAATGTCATTCATTGCACGCCGTGCGAAAAAAATCATCGGCCAACAAAATATTATACAATATGTGTGCCGCACAGAAGTTCGGACGCTAATAAGACGACAGCCGAGTTGATGGACGGATAGCTGTCGAGCAAACAAAACGTGAGTTATAATCGCCTTCGGCTTCTCTACTTACTTTTCTCACAATGCGCTCTTTGATAAAAATAAAACCACGCAACTTAATGCCATCGTGTAACCCTGTCTCGCCTTATATTCGTTTTGTCGTCGTGGTCGTCGTCTCTGTTCGTGCAAAACATTACTAATATAATCAAAATAAAAAGCTTTATACACGCGGTTTTCTTCGTAAGAATATTACAGAGGAGCAACTATAGATCGCCTCGTAAGACAAATGGAAAAAAGAAAAACGACGCGTATTACAATCGCAGAAGAAAAAAAAGAACATAAAAAATTAGAAGACGCTTTGACGTGATATATCCAAAGGCAAATGACACGTAAACGTTCAACACACTATCACTCAATTGTTTTTCCTTTCATAAATATATTTTACGTAATCTGGCGTACGTATTAATATATCTATTTATAAAAGTAACATCGCGTAACATAGAATATAAGTCGTATCTTTCTTTGGCACATCTCGTCGACTAATAGGATCTCGGTATATAACGGCTTTCACGCGCGCTCGCGTCATCTTCCATTTCATCGCAAGTACAATCATGCCCCACGATAGAGAACAGGACGAAGAACAAAAAGTGAACGAACGCGCGAAAATTCATACCTCAAATATATATATATATATATATACGAACTTCTATACAATGTTTGAGCTCTAAGGTCCTAAATTTTATTTTTTTTTCCTTTTAGTATAACGTACAAATATTCTCATACGCTTAACAATTACAACGTTAACGACTAGAACGTGTATATATATAATATTTATATATATATATATTTATTTATAGTTTATACTTTCCGTACAATCAGCGCATTTCCAATCTATCTATGCCTCTAGAAAAATCACAAGAGGAACGTATAACGATCATTATTTTTTTTTTCCTATATATTTTGGTTTCGCCGTGCTGCGTATGCATACCTAAACGTCGTTGCAAGCACATCGGGATAATTTTTAATTGAAATTTCGAGCTTGTTTAATTGAAATCGGTTGCATCGGCAAATTATCCCTTATTGTAATCGCAGCAACGTTTACGTCGCCCTGCGCGACAGCGGCGCCTTACATCTTCCAAAACTCGCTCCCTCAGTGGCATTTTTTCTCTCGTTAATTCTATATATATTTATATATGTATATCAAGGACGATTTTATATTCCGAGTGGAAATTTATATCGACATGCCCAATCATTGGGCTTGACATTACTGCTGCTCCGTCGATTAGTATATTTATACGGACAAGGCACTGCGCAATAAAGTGGTTTTTAGTCGCCTTACAAGTTTCATAAGACTTTGAATTTGCAACATAAGGTTTTTATCTCGTTAATAATCGACTTTAAAAATTTTGTATTTCAAATAGAATCGCCTAACGAAGCTCGAAGCTCATCGAATAACGGCATTATATATATAAAAAGGTACCAAAAATGATTGTAAGAACTCACACGTTTAATTTTTCAAGGTTTATCAAATTTATAAAGACTTTAAAATTCTGCTTCTCTTACGCGTTGTCGATAATCCCTGAAGTTACTTGATTATTCCCGTCATCGCATACACTGCAAATCGACTTCCCATCACATCTCTGACTAAGGAGACAAACAATATACAAAAAATAATCTGCAACAACGAAAACCCCCTTCTCGTCGTACCTACGACTAAATTGTATGCACCAATCCGGAAAATTGCTAAAAAGGATGCTCGGCTGAAAGAAAAAAAAAAGAAAAAGAAACTAGAACCATAAGAGATCCGAGTGAGAACGTACGTAAGATTCGTCGTCGATCTATTATCGTTTACAATGTAGGTCTGGATGATATTTAATTACTACAGTTAGAATATCGTCGCATGGTTAACAACAATTGGTTTTTTTTTCTCCAAAACGTGTCTCTTTGCCCTCGCGCGGAGCCTTGGGGGCAATTGCGTATAATCACGTCGTATGCGCGTATACACCCGTGACCTTCGCTTTCTTATTTATCTTTTTATTTTTATATATCTTAATTAAAATAGAAAAATGGTCCGAAAGCTTATGAGCTAGAGAGGACAATCGTATGTATCTGTGTACGTATGTACGAGTGTGTATGTGTGTCTGTATGTGTACGGTCCGGGCTTCATTTAACATCCCGCTGTGCGCTCGCGAGATTCTTCCGGTCGGCCCTGATCGCCGACTCGCTCCTCGCGTGTTATAACGGCAGGCATTTGGCCCTCTTCTGTACGGCGACCTCCTTGCAGTCGACCTTATTCACGGTGAAGCTCTCCTGCTTTACCGACTCCTCCACGGAAATCTTGCCGAGGCGCTTCTTCAGCCGGAATGGCGTCGCCTTGGGCGATGGCGCCTCCAGTGACTCGCTGCGCTTCTTCGGGCTGATCTGCGACAGGTCGCGGTGACCACTGCCCACCTCCAGCTCCACGTAATGATTCTGCTGCTGTGGTTGCTGTTGATGTGATCGAGTGGTCGTCTGCGGCTCAGTTTTCTCTGTGCGCTTCTCTTCCTCGGTCTTCTTCTCGTCTTCCAGTTTCCTCGTATCCTCCTTCGACTGCGTCCGTTTGAGACACTTGGCGACGTCGCTGGCGCGTTCCTGCTCGAAGGTGCGTATCTCGGCCTCGATCTTCTGCACTTCCTTCTCCACAGAGACACTGCTGCCGCTGGTGGTGGCGAGTGGAGACTTCTCCTCGCCACTGCCGACAATCTCCTCCGTCGGCGAATTGAACACGTCCGAGCTGTAGCTTTTGGAGTCGCTGGTGATGAAAGCGAGCTCCGAAGCCTCAAGCAAGTCCTCAGAACGTGGACTGCGAGCTGAGACCAAAGACAACGCTCGGGGCTCAGTCTTTGGTGCGGTCGACGACTTATCCTCGTCGGCAAAGTCCAACGAGAGGCAGCGTTTCTCGAACAACGCAGGTCCTAAGGTAGTCATGTCTCCCCTTTTATCAGGCGACCTGTTCCTTCCGAGGATAGATGCATTGGGTGATGGTAGAGTGTCGACACGTGAGGGTCTACGCACGCTGTTCTCCCTCTCGATCGACAGGCAGAACTCTTTATCGGTAAGGAGGATCTTCTTGGGGAAAGGCTTGAGCTCCATCGTGTTGTCCACCTCGTAGGTCTTGTCCACTGACGGTGTCTTAAGTAAGCTCTTCACCTTCTGCAGCTCCGACAGCAGGTCCAGCGTTTCCTGCGACGGCTCGTGGACCATCTTTCGTCGTTGGTTCGCGTCCTCGTCCGTTGGCTCGCTCGGGTAGCTCGTGTGGTCGACACCCTGCTGCTTGCGCAATACCGATCGCGTCCTAGGTCTGCGATTCTGCACATCCAGCTTGTCCTTAGAGCTACTTCGTTGGCTCTCCGCGGACTTTGAGCGTACTTTTGGTGACCCTTCGGGTCTCGGCCGATCTATCGTGGTTATGTCTTTGAGACAGATGTCCAACGAAGGCGATATAGTTTTTTCTCTGACGATCAGCCGTTTCAGAGCGTTCGATGTGCTAAGATTACCCTGCGTTCTTCGCTTGAACTCGGCGTAGGTTTCCGTGAAGACTTCCTGGCTGTCGAACCTGTCATGAAGAATCTTCGCGCTGGATGTCGTCGACACTACGGACGAACACGATCCCTTACCGTTTACATCCTTACCGCCGATCTCGGCGAACACCGGCGTTGCGACCCGCTCTTTCGTGAGGTTATCCGACGAGATGCCACGCTTCTCGAACAGCTCGTGCCTACTTTTCCGCTTATCTAGGATATCCTCGGACGACTGTCTCCCATTCTTCACGTTGTCCAGGTCCTTGTACACTGCTGTGACTCTCTCAGGAGTGAGAGACGAGTGGGCCCGCTTTGTCGGTGAGTTTGGCACACTTTCGTTACCCTTGCTGTTGTTCTCTGAAACCTTGCTAGGCGTCAACTCGTTCTCCTGACCGCGTTTATGCAAGTCTCTCCGCCTCGGTGAGTTACCCCAGCTGATGATGTCCATAGGCGAGTTCAGACCCGAATTCGACGAGATGATTTCCTCGCTGGTAGTGACCCTACACCTGACCAGCTCGGCTCGACTGGTACTTGGCGTCTCCGCATCCGACGTTCCGTCGCCGGTCAACACGCCTAACTCGTTGATACGTGGCATACTACTAGGTCCCGTGTCCAGGACATCGTCCAACGAGGCTCCTCGCAGAGGATCCCGATGAGGTGCCTTCATCGCCAGCGAGCTGTCCTCCAGGTCCTCCGTCTCGAACGAATACATCTTGAGGAGGAAGTTCTTGCCGGACTTGCGTCGCTCGCCTGTTGAGAAACCCCGGATCTCGTCCCTCCTCTCCATCACAATCTTATTCTCCGGCTCCTCGGCTATCGTCAGCCTACTGCTCGTGTCGATGAAGTCCCTCTTCTTGGGTGTGTCAAAGGTGAACTTGTCGAGAGTCTTGGACGGGCCGATCTTCTCGAGGAAGGGTTTGTCGACGGCGCGGCTGGGGCCGATCTTCTCCAGGTAAGGCTTACCCATGATCCTGGGAGCAAGTTTGGCCAACAGGGGTCTATCCTCCGTCATGGATATACCGATCTTCTTCAGGAACGGTCTCTTCCTCTCCTTCTCCTTGGGGTTATCGAGCGATCTGTCGTTCAGCCGCTCGCTGCTGTAATTGGACGAATTGTCGCTGCTCTTCGACCTCGCGCGCTTGTTCCTCGGATGTGGCGTGAGCGGCGTCCTCGGCGTCCTGGGGGTGTTGAGCGGACTGGCGTCCGGATTGGGACACGTTTCGTCGAGCATGGCTATCGCGTCGCTTAGGTCCATGTAGGCCTTGCGCGGCACGCTCGGCCGCGCGTTCTGCTGCTCGCTCTCGATGCTGCTGGTGCGGGTGGAGGCGGCCTCGGCGCCACCGCGCGCCGATGACTGCGCCTCCCGGTGATTGCTGCTACCGCCGCCATCCATGAGGTCGTAGGAGGTGATCGGGTAAACGGGATACGAGCTGCCGCTCTGATTGCCGCCGGCCGCCGTCGGCGGGCTGCTCGCCTCGCGCGATAGCTGATGATGGCCATCGGCGTCGAGGGCATACCAGGGCCGGACGCGTAGCTCCTCGGGCCGCGAGGCCGGGCTCTGTGGGCCCAGGGTCGCGCTCCTCGTGAAGCAGGCGCCCATGATCTTCTGATGCTGGTGATGGTGGTGTAGCTGGTGGTTCGCGGCGCCGGACGCGGTGATGCTCGCCGCCGAGGATGTCGAGGGCAGGCCGTCGGCGATGGTCGAGGCGATCGACGACAGCTGCTGCTCGAGGATCTGTCGGCGGTAGGTCGAACAGGTGGCGAAGTACGGCGACGCCGGGCGCGTCGTCTCGATTACGACGCGGCCCTGGGCGCACGGCACCACCGGCTCGCCGTCAGCCGGGGCCTCCTCGGGCGTGAGGGGCAGCGCGGCGCCGCGGCCGAACTCGATGAACCACAGCTCGTCCCGCAACTCGCTTTCTCACTTCTTCTCGTTCATGTCCTTGTTCAGATAGTGCAGCACGTAATGGAGCACGAGGTCGTAGCAGTACTTGTACTCCGTCTGCAATGAACAGAATAGTTGTAAAAAATGAGGATGTTTTGATGTTACGAAATTGTGTCATATAGGTATTATTTTACCATTAAAATACTTTTATAAAAATTGGCTAGGATTGTAGGAAAAAAAAGTTATAAAATAAACTGATATGAATGTTGTTTAAAAAATTTATACAAATTATTTCATTCAATAAGTACTTTTGAATATATTATTAATCGTCGTTGATCCGCTTTATTGAATCCAAATTTCAAACAATAGAATATTCGATATCGTCAAGCATCATAAACACTGTAACAGTTAGATTGGAATTGATGAACCAACAGTTTACTGTCAGAGAATCATGAATAAAGCAATTAAACGTAAATTTGGCCTGACAGTATAGTTATAGTATAGCACTTACTTCTCATAGAACTTGTATTAAATATTTATGTATGTGTGTATATGTGTGTATGCATGTGTGTCTTTGTGTAACTCCAATAAAAAGTATAAAACTGAAGAAAAACTATAATTATTTTTGATAATAAACTCGTACTAAACAGAGATTTGAAATGAAAGCTCTGCAGTAGCTATATAAAACAACAATTTAAAAATCATAAAAGAAAAGATTTCTGAGCACACAGATACATTTTATTCAGAACATAGTTCTTTGATAGAATCCTGTGTGCATTTGATCTCCATTTCAAACACGAAAACCTTTACCTGGCTTGTGGAGCATGCATTTTCCATTCAGCCTTCGAGTAGATATTTCATGCACGAATTGGTGCTGCTCAATTGATTTAAATTCGGGAATTAAAAAGTAGCGTTTCAAATATAGTCCAAATTGAATATTGGACACATGACCTTTTGTATTCAAACGCTCTATTCTAAAAAATGAACACCGATAGTTCAAATAAAATTAAATCCCATTGCTAAACCACTAAATTAAAGTTTCTCTCAAACAAGCAAACGACACCTTATTCGCTGCAATCACATATAATCACTCAAAAAAAAGTCCTCACCATATTCTCAACGAGCTGAGGACGATGCCGGCGCACGGTTTTCACCGCCTGGAAGATGTCGACCTCGCCGTGTTGGATGACCTGCTCGATACAGGCGTTGGCGGCACAGTAGACACCGCAGCGGCTCCTGCCATCCGGCGAAACAACTGCCACGGGTCCGTAATCCGTTCGCTGACGCCAGCGCTCCACCATATTCATCAGCTCGACGAGGCTGTTGGTGGACGTTGGAACCGCCTGACCCATTGGCCAACACGTCAGCTGGAACAGCTGCACGGTCTTCGGTGGCGCTTTCACGCCTGCCATGAGCTCCGTCAGCGAGACGATCTTCTTGTTTATGCGGAACACCTGTTGCGAGTGATTTAAGGTGGTGAGTAGGGGATGCGTTAGATAAGAGGTTTAGGCATATGAAATACGTAGTGTGGAAAAGAAACAGAGAGAAAATTGCTGAATAGTTTTGTAATTAATATTGAGGCAGGAGTTTTGAGTATTTGAAATAGCATAGTTTTTATTTTGTTTACGATATAGTTTTTTTTATTATTATTTATGGCTAAGTGCAAAAGTTTCAGCGAGTAATTCTAACTGAATTATGAAATAATGAATAAAATTGAGATGGAGTGCCTTTTGAATTTACCTTTTAATAATGTTTTCAATATAGATATGAAATTGTCTCGAAACTTTTCTCAATTTCTCAAGTAGAACGCCGTTTAATTTAAACAAGATCTGATATGCATTTAAATGATATTATGAATATCACTGGTATATAACTGAAAAGATATCGATTGATATTCAACTTATTTAATCGAGCATATGAATATGTTAAAGGCATGGAAGGATTGCAAGACGTATAATAAATTATTTAAATTATTACCGATTAGTATATAGTTAGCCGATTATAATAAATATTCAGATAAGTTCCAGATTCAGACGTATTGATTTCAAATAATTGTTCGGTGAATAACGGCTAACGTGCACTAGAGTTTTTTTATACGCGAATAGTATGTCTTCGTTAAATTATACTTAATCATTTTCATGAATCCTTCTTATTTCATAAATTTAACGTTTCATTTTCCACAAAATATGTACATATAAAAAAAATGCTGAAGAAAAATACTAATTTTCTTCCTAATTAAAGGTCAGTTATCTAAAATTCACCGTCCAAAAGATCAACATTCTTAACAATCCAGTAAATTTTTCATAAAAAGAAAAATTCTAACAAAATTCTTATCTACACCCATCTAATATCAAAAGAAAAATCGATAACCAAACCCACGCACGGGCAGATCACCAACACTCACCCAGGTCTTGATGTTGGTATAATGGTTATGGCTGATGTGGTCTATCGTGAACACAGGCCCGTACTTCTTAGAGTGCCGGCCCTCGGGCCAGAAACTTGGATAGTTGGCCGAGTTGGGGGGTGGGACGCAGAGCACGACGACGGCCGAGCACTCATAGTCGTAAACCAGCGACCAGAATTCGCCGAGGCTCTTCGTCACCGGCCACTCCGTCACGATGTACTCGCGTGGCTTCGTGTAGCCCTGTCGGGGTAGCAGTAAAACGCGACAATGAGAATATATATGTATACACCTGTGCTGCCTATGAGTTGGATGTGTAGTATGCGAGGGGGAGTTAAGATTGAGGAGGTGGGTGGAGCTGGAATGAGCAGGTGTTTGGGTTGGAAGTGGTGAAAGAGGTGGTCTTTCTTGAAAAAGTAGTCTTTTAGTAGTGAACAGGAATTTGAGTTTATGGTGAATCGTATTTGAAAAATTCGAAACTAGTGAATTAAAGAAGTATTTTTGTATCTAATATATTATATATGTAGAATACAATTACTTATATTTTATGTTACTCTAGTTGAATAAATAAATAAATAATAATAAAAATTGACTTTCTTATTATAAACTTATTTTTATTGCCCGTTAAAATATTAAAATATAAACGAATATTGACAATCTCATTATGTAAAGTCATATAGCATTTACTCAATAAAATTAAGAGTAAGAGTGAATAAAGATTCTTTTACGATGTTACGGCGGTACTACAGCTGCTAATTGTCTTTTTGATATTATGAGGCCAAGTGGAATAAGTGAAACAAATATGGAACAACCGTACATTCGTAAAGTGGCTTACGTTTTCGTGTCAAGTGCAACTTATTCAACTTACATCATTCTTTTTTTCCACCTTAAGACGTAATTATAACTGCAATCTAACATTTGTTATATTTTATTCGCGAAATGTAAAAATAATATGCAAATTTATAACTATTTTACATTTTTACAATAAAATTTGGATAAATTTAGTGTGAAAGTATTTTCATGCGTCGATCAATAGTTAATTAATAAGTATTAAAAAATACTTTATCAAATGATAGCTTGCTATTGATATAATAATGTAAAATTAATTAATCAACTTACGTCAACAAAAACTGCATTTATATAGTCCGTGAAAGTATTTCCTTGAAAACTGGTTAAATAAGGCCGGAAATTGTCAGCTGAAAAATAAAAATTTGAAAAAATTTTATTATGCAAAATATTTTTAACATTTTTTATTTTATGAAAATCGAGATCTTTCCACTTTAAAAAGAGCAGTTCACATATATTAAAAACTATCTTAAGATTCTTTTTAAAAAGTTTGTATCCAAGTTTTGACACCATCCTTCTTGTAAAGTTATAGTTTGCTCGTAAATTATTTCAGACTACTTGCACCTTGTCGAACAGTGGCCAGAAAAATGTTTAAACTTTTTCTGACTGAATGAAAAATTGAATCTGTTGAGTATGAAAGATTCTATAAAATTCAATTTTCTAAGACATAAATGAATCGACTATAGCCCTCAAGAATATTGTCAATTCTATCTACACCTTTTAGTTTTTAGTAAAAACGGCAAGGATTTCCAAAATCCAGTATAAATCGCGATATTTAAATATAATTCTTATTTAAAAAAAAAGTGAAATAAAGTTTTCGAAAAAGTTACTCACGCGGCACGACGAGAACGTCGCGATTCTTCTCGCGATTGTCAGCACGATGGCCGCCGGCGCAATCGCCTATCGTGAAGCGCGGCGTCTGCTTGCAGATTTGCTGGTACTCCCGCTGGTACTCGTTCATCTTCGTTATCGGATTCTTCTGGCTCTTTTGCTTCAGCCGCACCGACAGCTCCGACACGGGAAACCACGACGGGCCGCAGATGACGAACTCCTCCAGCGTGTCGTAGACGAATTTGTACTGTTCCTAAGGGGGGGATTAGGGGAAGTGAGACCAGTGTCATTTGATAATTTGTCAAATAATATCGAATGATTTTTTATATAACATTTTTCGATGATCTTTATACTCTTATCAAATAGTTGAAGAAGAAATAGAGAGGTACTAAAGAAGAATAAAGAGAACATTCTGAGTGGAGAATTAAAATGTTATTTACATCTTTTTGTTTATTAATTTATTAACATATGTATAGCTAAACATATCAATATGAAATTCATAAAAAGTAAATATTTAGTAGTTCACTGTAAATTAATTTTCTTTGTTTATTATAAGGAGAACTATTTTGTTGAAATTAAGCAACATTTAATTTTAATTATAATGGTAGGATGTATGATTTGACTATACATCATTTATAAACCATGTGTTAATAATAAACCAAAAGTTAATAAAAAAATATAAGATATATGATCAGAATAATGAAAAAATGTATATGTCTGCCTTAATGTAGCGCGTTACTACTGATTAAGTCTACGTTCTACATCAGTTAGTAATTACCATACTGACAAAAAGAAAATAAGAAAAATTAAAACTTCGTGCAAATTCCTGATAAATGACGTATATTCTAGAAGCATATGATAAAATATTGAATAAATTGATTAAGATATCTCACCATATTTTCTATGAGACCTTTTCTACTCTGCCGGAGTTTCTTCAGATATCCAAACACGTCGAACGCGTCTTCCTCCTCCGCGAGCTCCATATTCGCATCGACTGCTAAGAAAACACCTGACCGCCCACCGCCGTCACTAGTGTTTTTTTATAAGACAAACAGGAGATTGAATTACATCGCATGAAAGTGGATTGAAAAAGAGTTAACTTACACGTTGAAATTTCAGCGTACTTTAAGAGTAGTTTTAAATTACTTTCCGATATGTACTATCACGGTTATTATAAAAGAAATGTGTACATGTTCTCAAGATAAATAAATATAGCTTATTGAAAAACTTTTATAGAAAGTATAGTATTCAGTAGAAAGTATTTTACAGTATATTTAACACTTAGCATTAAATAATATAATAACGTTTTCTTGAAGAGGATGCATTTATACTTTCATACATAGAAATGCGTATACGTTTCATAAAAAGATATCTAATAATGGCTACGTGCCAACGTGTAATGTATTACATGCATCAATTCTACACGTGTATTTGATAAGTATACCCATATATAAATGTAGCTACATTAAAAAAGTATTGGATTTATGATTCATTCGATCAGGCTTTTCGATTCCCGCAAATGCTTGAGATGATTTGCAAAATTTACTTAGTCTCCGTGTAGCTGTTACCTACAGACCGACAGCTCAAATACAAATCATGTTATTATAATTTATAAACTATTCCAGTTTTCACAATCTCAATTAATTTTCAAAGAACGACCCACATCTTGTATCAATGACAAAACTGAAATCTCTTTATTAAAAGTGAAATACATCGAACTTACTTGCAGTGTACGACCATTGGCCCCGCTTCGCTCTTCAGGGTCGAGCCGACGACCGCGCGCACGCGTCTCCGGAACTCGAGGACGGCGTTGCCGAAGGGGCACGTGTGCGAGTGCCACTCCGTGTAATGAAACTGTAGTATCGTCCTCTCTTCCGTCACGGCCTACGCAAACCGAGAGCATATATATTTTTCGTCAGCATCAGATGTAGGTATAATACACACACGTTATGTCACATAATGGATAATTGGACTAATTGTTGACCCTGTACGAGATATGCAGGGGGGTCACGAGGTGGCACGGAATTTCCGTTAATTTCGCTAATAATGCGCGTGGATTATTCCGCGATGACGCGCGGCTTCATTGTCAATGTTTTCGTCGATATTTGGGTGAAGTGTTTTACGACGAATTTTCGAAATTTCGGAGTTTCTGTAGATATTTGCTAATGATATACATCAATTTGTTAATGGAGTTCGTAGGTATCAGCTCGAAAGTTACTATATTTTTACTAGTACTTTTTTATGAATTCAAAGCAAAAAATCACTTATGGAATTTATTTAATTAATATAGATTGAAAAATGTTAATATTATATAAAGTTTTAGGTATATAAAGATCAAAATAAAATTTAAATTGCAGCGATCAATTTATTCGCACGTCCAACCCTCCTCGAAAATAACATCCAAAACAATTCTTAAATCTCGTCCAGTTATAATATACATCTGTTTGAATTGTTCTCACTTGAAAGTTTCTAAGCGACAAAAACAAAAGCATTCTTCTCACTTGATCGCATTAAAAACGCGGGGGAAACTCGGAGACTATGTATCAAAACTATACAGCGCGTAATTAACGACAGATATAGAGCGCGCGCGAGACTCACAAAACGATTCCGAACGAGATAACGAACTCGCGCCGCTTTCTCGAATTCATTGCGGAAAACTTTATTGTCCGCCGCGTCCTCGTCCCCGACAGCTATTGCGCCTGATAGCCAAGAAAATGCGCGTCGCGCGAACTTGCCGGCGTCTCACAGGCTGTCCGAACGGAATTGTTTGTACCTGTATAGATAGATGTGTAAGTTTAATCAGCGACAGCGTAGAACTCGAAATGATACTTGTTTTTGTAACTTTGGATGGGAAACCGAAGAAAAACGTGTATAACCAAAGTTAATTCAGTATAATATATATATATAATTTGTGACGAAGATTGCATCTATATATAATATTGTTGAAAAAAGTATTACGAAAGATTGACAATATACTGAAAAGGTATGTTTTTGAATTATACTTCGAAAGTGAAGTATTTTCAACTCAATTTCACCATCAGAGTATTACATTAAGTCGTCACGTTTACAGACTACACCGGTTACACAACTACAATGCATTTCTTTTCAGCGACGCGCGGCGTCTTTGATCCCGACAATTCCTCGTCCTCACAAAAGCTTCATATTTCTTTGCGCATCTCCGTCCCCACGAGTCGAGTTATATAGTATATCGAGCTCTCAGCAACTTTTCTCTCCTCTGAAAAATGCCAGAATGCACTATACACTGCTCCCTCGACGACCGTCACGCGCTTATCATTTTCGGTCGTTCTCCCCCAAATTATCCTTCCTCCCCCTTTTACATCGTTACGCTCTTTCTCGTCAGCCGTGTACGATCATGCACGCGCGACTTTCGTCGTTCGGGGAATTCGAGCGGAAATCACGAGGAAGAGAGAGGGACGAAGGGAAGAGTAGGTATATAGTAGGCGAAATAAAGAGAGTCTTACGTCTTGCTCGTCCTTTTTGTACAGCCTTATCGTTCGTATGTGAAAATTCGCAAGCTCCTCCTCTTTGAGCACGGAGACGTTGATCTCGCCGTACGCCTCGTCCTTGTCCCTGCTAGCGGGCCAATACTGCATGCACATAACCTGCGAAATCGAATTTGCCGTTTTTATATTCGGAATGTCAAATCAGCTGGAAAAATTGTGTATCGGGGGGAATATATGGCAGAATGTAACGAGGGGATGATAAAAGTAGAAAAAGGGTGGGTTGTTCCCTTTCTTCTGCTTCTTTTTTTTTACATTTTCATTTGGATGGAATAATGATAGGTACTGATAATATTTGTCAATTCTGATTCTTTTTATTTTATATACCTATTTTATTTTACTTTTGTTCGTATTTTTTCCGTCGTACAGAATTTTAGGTTCGATATTTTCGTCTTGATAAAAAAAATCAGTTTCGTTTTTCGAACGTTTACTAGGCAGTTGCTCTCTATATATAAAGTAATTTAAAATAGATCTAGTTTCTTGCTCCGTTCACTTAATGGTTTTAGCAAACATTCTCTACATCTAACGATCTAAAAACATTCGATTTAGGACATGTTACTCAGTTCTTTGAACTCATTAGATTAAGACACTTATATTTGTAAAAAAAGTCCACTAATGCTTTTCTTTTCATGGCGATGATCAAGAGAGACAGTCAGCTGTTGAAATGCCATAATTTAAAATTATCTTATTCAAATCTTTCTAAAGATTAATCGGCAAGTTATTCGACGTTTTACAGTACGACATTCAAATTACGATAAGAAGCGAATAAAAAGATGCACTGAACCACGAACCACTACTGTTACTCATTCACTAAATTTTTGGCCATTTACCACAGTTCCATCATGATAACTACACACTGCAATAAACATGGTGCACCTGTTTTTGGACTATCTCTAGCATTATTCATTCGAGCGCTTACTGACACAGCCCAACAAACGTAGAAATTTGAATCTCGACATTCGCCCATCTCTAATTCACATGCATGCCCGCGTGCATATACAAAAGGAAAAAATCCCCTGCAAATACACACGTGTCGGTATCCCACGCATCGTGTGCGCACGTGCGAGCGCCGAGCGAAAGCTTTTTCACCTCGTCATATGTATACGTGCAACTCTCTCTTGTGCATAATTAATTTTCGCGCTTGAGAAGGGGGTAAAACGAGCCCGAAACTAACACTGGATATTCTTTTTTTGATGTTTAAGAGAATAACTCGCCTTTCGAGGATTTATACGCGCTTTTAGGAGCACTACGCTGACCGTTTGCTCAGTTATCTAGAGTATTCATATTTTGGATTTTTATACTGTACTTCTCTGCATATAGAAAAAATCTGTTAGGCAAATGTATGTGTATATATAAAATGTGCAATATTTTTATGAATTCAAAAACCGAACTATAATAATAGGACGACAACCCTGTATTGCACCCGTCTTACACTGTACTCGACGTGTATCTACTTATACTTGGGTATAAGTGGATTACGGAGTTAATATTCCGTAGCGCGCGGCGAGTGAGCGCTGTAATTACAGCTGTCTATCATAACTTTAGCATCAAATATGCTGAGCTTTCGAAAAGCTTTGTTGTTCGCTGATATAATGTTAATCAAAGTCGTGTAAATTCATTTGTAAAAGGTTGAATATTCATATCTATACAACTTTTGATCTCCTACATCTGCAAACCCAACTTAATTTGCAATAAAACTCTTCCACTAAATATGAATAAAAAAAATGACCAAGAAAATCTATAATTTCCATACAGCCTTCAGCCCATCACACTCTACTATACTATACTATACTTCATTGAATACCAAAGTCCATCAGGACCGTAGAAAAACAACTCAATCCCAACCACACGACTCAACTCATCAGCCCATCCCCCATAAATCGCTCATCCCCCATCCAGTCAAAAGCCTTGAGAATAGACAGAGCCACTTTGAGCACGTTCGAATCTCCCTAAATGCATCTCTAGAAGAGAGAAGAGGGGAAACGTTCTCGAACGTGTCTTGGCAACTTCGAGAAGAAGAAGAAGAAGAAGAAGAAGACACGCACGCACGTGAGCTCGTATCCACGGTAAACTTGGTCGAGAGGCGCGGCTCGTGCAATTTTGACTGCAGTTTCGGCTGTATGAATGTGTGTGTATGCGTGTCACGTGTAGGCGTGAGTGGGAAAGCATCGGGGTGAGCAATAAAGCCCGCCGCGGAGTGGCTGATGCCAGCCGCTCTGCCGTGATTAGAACGTGCGTTGAATTGCGGTTTCGCGGGATTTGTTATTGGGACAACTTTGGTTGAGTATTTTTTGTATCTTCTTTTGTGCATTGGGGGTTGTAGAGGGGATATTTACGAACGGTGAATTATTGTGGTGTGAGGATGTTATGTGAATAATGCGTGTGTGTAATCGAAGATTTAATTTTTTATGAGTAAGAGAAGTAATTACAAATTGGTAAGGAAATTGTAGAGTTGGGAGATACTCGGTTTAATTGAAGACATGAAGTTGATGGAAGTAAATTAAAAAGTTGTTTCATTTGCACGGTTGTCGACGTTGTAACTTCAAAAAGATCTCTTCTGTAAATTCAATCAAGCAATTTGCATCCCAACTGTAAAAAGTAAAATTATACGCCTGGAAATAGCAAACTTGTTATTTACAAAAATTAAATTCCCTCTAAGATATATTTTCAGAATGATTCAATAAGCCCGTTCTTTGTACAATCACGACGAGCGTCGGCAAAAGGATACCTTTACAAGGACGAAAATCAAATAATATATCTTATTTACAGACCTGTACCTCTTATATATTCTTCATATAAAAAAAAAAAAATTGCATTCAGAATATATGAAAATAATTAACGCGCGCGTGGGCGCAATCCCATTATTCAAAGCGCCGTAATAAAGGAGATTTACAGCCTTATGAATCCTTTTACCATGATTGGAAGCCGGAGAGTGATCCGGTCGCCTTTTTGTATAAAATATAGGCCGCGCGCGCGGCGTCTCGGCCGGCCAATCCTGGACACAATCTACTTATCGCCCCCGTCGGCGAGTTGAAAAGATAGTTTACGAGCCGGATTAAAGTTGAAAAACGCTGAACTACGACGTATAGTCGCAAAGGCCCTTCAATAAAGAGTTTTAAAGCCATGCTAATCGAGGCGACTCTATCATCTTCTTTTTTTTTCGTGACCTACTTGATTATTACATTTATATACTCTCGAACAATCTCCTAAGTAAATGAATTAAAAACTTCCCGAGTCTGTGTCTCCCGGACTTCCTCGAGAGCGGAAATTTTATATAAAGTGACGTTGGAGGCTTTTTTTTTTCTTCGATCGTTTATTGTCGCTCGCTTTATTACAGTTATACGAAAGTTTAAAAATTTTGTGCCACTTCTTTAAAGTTGTAATTGCTGCGTCGGATGGCTTTTCAACAGGGATATAACGGTTAAATTGATGAAAGAAAAGAATGGTAAACGGCATTTTGTAATAAATGATTGGAATATTGTAAGAGAATAAATGATCAAAACAGAATATGTATAATAGTTTCTTCAAAATTACGTATACAAAAAGAATATCGTAAACTGGATTAGATTCCGATTAAAATTGTACTATAACATTTTCTGCATTTGTATTATACTAAACAAGATTTATACTGTCAAAGAAGAAAGTATTGACTTCTAGCAACCTGTATAACAACGTTCCAACGAATTCCGATTATTTACTTATTACCACACACGATATCTGCTACGATAGCTCCCTTATCCGATAAATCTAATTATCGGTAACAGTTACACGCAATACTCCATCGGCAGAAGTACACCAATAACTCGAGCACCTACACCTCGACCCCTCGCGCGCACGCTATCCCGTCAGTTCCGCGTCACCTGCCGCGCAACGAAATCTGCCAAGAGATAGCTAGCTATTTCTCCAGCGCCAGCGAAGGAAATCTCTCGGGCTCGATATAGGGGAGACACCGTCCGCGCTTGGGTATATCGTCGAGGTCTGATTGGAGCGCCATAGGGTGGAAAAAAAATTAAATTTTCCCGAGATTCTTCGCGTCCATCGATTTTCCTTCCTTCCGAGAACCTCGAGCAATTCCGTCGGGGAAAGAACGTTTGGGAAGTTCGTTTTTCTCTGCGAGCGAGTGAGGAAAGTCCGCGTGTTGCGCGTATTCGGCGATGATGTCTTTCAGCGGAACTGCTGAATAATACCGATGGGAGTCAATGTTTGCACGAGAGATATAGAGTGGTTTTCGTAGGTTCTGGAGGTCTTCCGAGAAACGCGCGTTGATGAATCGATTTGTAGTTTGCGGTCACAAATCGTAAACAACTATTACGGGGGTTCGGCGCTGTTGTCAGATAACTATAGGAAGTGTATAAGTTATATACTTTAAGCAATAATAACTGAATTATACTTTTATTTATAATTGTTATCATTTTTATTTTAATTGATTTAGCAGTTATTTGTGCGAGGATTAGGTATCTTAAAAGCTAGGAACCCCCTGTCATATCACAATATTGTACAACTGAAATTTTGCAGATTAATATTAGATTTTATTTAAATATATAATAGGATTTTTGGGTATTCTAATGGTTCTATTTTTGCATGCATATAGTAGTAGAATTAATCGTACTTTTTGAACTTTATATTTTTTTTTTCCCGTATGCATTTCAAAACAATTCTAAGCGGTTTAGTTCGAAAATATATTACGTATATAGTATAGTATATTATTTGTTAAAAATCATTTATTCGAATGCAATAATTCGACCTTGTTTCAACTTTCCAATATTTTTATC